>SNQJ01S0098645.1:83094-103633 GCA_010110895.2 Picea sitchensis | reverse complement strand
GAGAAAAATAATAAAATCTTATAAAAATTTTGTTAAGAAAGAAATAGGTAAAAATAATAAATAATAACTACTAGAGAAAAGTACAAATTAAGCAAGTTACAAGTACCAATAATAAGAAAGAATAACCATAGTCTAACTGTTCTAATTTTTTGCTATTGTTGGTGCTGTAGATTTGAGTGATTAATTCTGTATAATTCAAGTGCTTCAGGGTGTTGTTAGCACCAAAACCTAGAACAATTAGACAATGCTCAAAGAAAAGAGAAGAATAGGGTAAGGGTAGATGGAAAATCCATAAATTTGTGAATAAAATTGAAATTAAAAAGATCATTTTAATTTAAAAGAATAGGGTCTCATGATACAGCCTGAGTGAGCCTAATGGTTAAGGACATGCGTATCCTCCTAAGAGGTCACAAGTTCAAATCCAAAGGGGGGTAGGGTATGTATACCTCTGTATAGTTTACTAGTCAACCGTTGAGTAAGAAATATTAAAAATTAAAATTAAAATATTAGAGAAAAAGGTAAAATAAACAATAAGTTATTAGTACCAATAATAAGAAAGAAAAGGGAAGAATAGGGTAAGGGAAAGCGATAAATTTAGGAATAAAATTGAAATTAAAAAAATAATTTTAATTTAAAAGAATATGTCTAATGATCGAGGAAATGTATGACGAGCTTCCATGATTGGTTGAGTTTGTATCCATCTTCACAATTGAAATTATTGGGGTGTTTTTCAATTTCCAATGCTTCTCGAATGATACTAGAGGAATGATATTAGAGGAATAGTGGGACATGAGGGGCCATAATTTTGGTTTGGTCAAAGCAAATTAGGTGATTATATTTAAAGGAGTGTTCCACAATAATTGACTTAATGATCGAGTTGTGGGTTGTGTTAGCTATATGCTCTTTAAGACGGGTTTTAAAAGATCGACCAGTTTGGCCCATGTACGACTTTCCATAAGACCATGGAATTTGGTAGATTCTTGGGCCAAGCATAAGGTCATATTTGTCCTTAGTTGTTTTGAATATTTGCTTAAGGGTTTTATAGGGTTTGAAAAAGGTTTTGATATTGTTTTTGGCTAGAATTGTTGAAATATGATTAGTGGTACTTGTTGAATTTTGTAACTATGGTCGTTCTTAATAATGTGAAAAGTGAAAATTTGTGTCTGTCGGGGAGACCAATTTAGTATAAGTAAGGAACTAGTTTGACTCATTTGTAACTTAAGAAATTCACATCTCCTAGTAAATCTTTTGTTCTCTTTGTGATCTCTACTATTATTCTACAACATTTATGTGGTTGAATTTATGAAGTATAATTTCTTAATCATAAATTGAAAAGTGAAAAACAACATCGTTAGAAGTAATTATCAATTTTCAGAAATATTGTGCTATTATCTATTACACTAAAAAACTCAACATGGTATCAGACCTTGATCCACTGGGACCTGCACAAGACTTCTCTAGATAGTTGATCAATCCTAGACCAACCGTGTAGAACAAATTCTCGTCAACACTCTAAATAATGAAGACTATATGGTCTTTTGAGGCCAAGCTTCTGAGACCATCAATGAAGCTAGTCACATTATGTGTGTCATTATAAAATAGAATATTAGGCATGACTGGAACTGATGTGATAGAGATTCCCTCATATTCTAAAATGGTAGTGGTAGTTGTGTTATCGAACACATCTCCTTGTCCACTGGAATATGAATGAGAAACCATGTAGTATCTACCTATACCTTGATTGGTAGTGAGAAGTACGTTTGTAGGACCAAGCATAAGAAAATTGTTCTGAAGAGGCTTGGTATATGAAGCATCCACTACCAATATACGATATACTTATAGTGTTTCGATCTTTTGCAAGGAGAATAATTGATATAGCAAAGCCTGCGATGCCATATTATATTTTTAAGGAGACCACTGGACAAGCACGAAAATGGTTGTTTTCTCCTATGGGAAGTATTATGTATCCAGATATAAGAGTTGGCATGGTTTGGAAACCCTAATATCCACAACACATGCCTAATCACATAAGAAAATCATGTTGAAGAAACTAAGGATATGTGTCATTTTCTTAGGAACCCCAACTTAGTTGAGTGTTGGGGAAGATGGTTATGGCGGTCGTTGTTCAGTAGAGTAAGCTAAGCGTTCCCAAGAGCGTCAGGATCTGGGGTCTCCAGTATTCCAGGATTGGGTGGATAGAGCTGGAGAGAATGCCATAGTCCTTGTATGATGAGTTCATGAAGGTATGTGAGCAGGAAACCTTTAGTTGCATCACACATGGGAATATCATATTGATAAGTTGCAACAAAATCTCAGATATTCTCACGTATGATATGTATCACAAGTTGTGGAGTTGGGTTCCCATGTGCCCTTTTGTTCACGCTACAAAAGGATTACAAGGTTTTTCCTTCAAGCCCAAAAGTAAAACATGAGTTGAATACTTTTGAAGTCATTCCCATTTGCATGAGTTACACATGTATATCAACTAAGAGGACAAACACTTGTGATATCTAGAAAGTGTTATGAAGTCTACAACAACCAAATAAAGGAAGTACAATGACTATCTGGGATACTGAGGTAACATGGCAAACAATATGTTCGAATATCATGAATATGTCAAGGAACATCATCTCTAGTATATCATGCATATATATTGCACCATATTAGAGTTAGAGGATCATGCAAGTGTTATAGCAAGATTTTCCTCACCCTATGCAAATTTTCTTAGAAGGCCTTTTTCCATTTCCCTATGCAGACTGGAAGTCCCTTTTTCTAGTTCCCAGAGCTAAAATAATATGTTTCCATATATACACGCCCTAACGGTTATACAACATGCATATACATAGGTTGCACCATTACAACCCACATACATCGGGTTTTGTGCCCAAATTAAAAAATGGTGTTGGGTTTCCATGTCACGTCATGAGATCCATGATCCTTGACCTTCCATATACTGGGAACATTTAGAATCGACCCTTCAGTTCCATTTGAAGGCTATAAATGGGTCCTATCTAAGCTGTGGAAAAGAGGATAAGAATTCAACTTTGAGAAAAAAGTTACTCTGGAGAAATTATTCACTTCATATTGAGTCTGCATCCCTTTATCTATTTTAATTCTGAACACATTGTTCATCCCCCAAGCTCTTCCCTACTTGATTGAGAACCTCATTGTCTCTCTTATATTATCTTTCCTTTGGTGGAGGATTGAAGTGGTGGAGGCCCAACTGAAAGGGAATTAGTTTCTCGGTTCTGAATCGTGCTGACACAAAAGTTTGTAATTCATTCACTTCTGTTGATTACATTTTAATAGAAATGCTCTTTTCTCGTCCAATTAATGTCTTGCAAATATTTTAATTGTTATTCCATGGGAATATTTGTTATTAATATTGATGGATTATTCTATTTAATGTGCTAACTTTATATATTATCACCATATGCTTGCATTTCTTGGTTCAATGAGGACAAGTTGTAGGTATATTTCTTTGATTCAAGTGCTCAATGGTGGACTTCATCGAATGTCTGGATGAGGTCGGCTCTTTATATTGTCTCATTAGAATATTTTTTTATATAGCATACTTGATATTAGAGTTGATTTCTGCAGTCATTTCTGTCTGTTGTGGTTTACCCCTTGCCATAGAGAGATTTTCCTTGTAACAACAAGGTTCAGAGGGAGCTAGTTGGATCATGCATAATAGAAGACATGGAGGGAAATACCTTCCAACATAATGTCAAGGAGAGACATTGCCAGGCGTGATTCTCAGAGACATGAAGTCTTTAGGATTAATATACATCCAGGTCAGGATCATACCAGATAGTAGAGATAGTTCCAATGATCGTGGATACAACTAGTCACACCGACTACAGAAAAACTATGGTGATAGATTTAGTAGAGGATGTGGACACATTATGAGACTCATAGGGAGAAGGTGTAGCAATCCCAGTACATGAGTCGAGCCATGAGATGTTGAGGGAGCATGCATGGAAACAATTCTGGTGTATGTAGAGGCACTCAGAGAGATAGAATTTGTACTACATCCAGAGGGAGAAGAGATTGATTTACCTATAGATAAGGAGGAAGATATACCTTTAGTTTCATGGGACGAAGAGACAGAGGAGGATTCACCTCTAGCTCCATAGGAAGAAGTTATTGAACCACTCTCAGCTCTAGATAGAGTAGCTGCAGAGAAAGAAATTGCATAGAGAGAGTGGATGAGCCAGTTCCACAGAGAGTAGCCCCAGAGAAGGGCAGTTGCTGACATAGTAGAGAATATACTCTTAGTATTAGTGTTTAGAAATTACAGAATCCTAGAGGGAGTATATTCAAAAATAATGGAGGACCTAATCTCAAGCAAAGAGCCATATAGTGCTTTCCAATAAGCACCCTGAGCCAGCTCGTGATTGAGCATATTGAGTTGTAGCAGAGCAGGTGTACCAGTGTGGTACAGTTGGATATGTCTCATGAGATGAAGAAAGGATGCAAATATATATAGTTCTTACCAGGTAGAAATGTCCAATTGATAGAAAGGTGACAAAAAGGGCACCAAAGGGTGCTACTTCAACTCAAAATCAATCAGGATTCATGGAAGCAAACCTTTATACCACTCAGTACTGCAGAGGTAGAGTATATAAAGTCTAGTGACATGAGTCGTGGAAGTAGTGAGGTTTCAAAGGATTCTCACAGGACTTCATCTGAGACATGGTGCAGATGAAGCAACCAAGCTTCTGCACACGGACGAGCAGATTGTTGACATTTAGGGCATCTGATAGATGTTTACCATTAGCCAATTGGCTAGTTGGTGAACCTCTCTGTTGATGTGAATTTCTTCCCTCGTTGATAGGGAATGATGATATGATTACACCATGGGCATTCATTCTCCCTATGTCATAGATAGTGATAGGATTAGGGAGAATGGTCCAAGACAACATTGATATCTTCTAGAAGGGAGAAGTAAATATCCAATACATCTTCATAGATGATCAAATAGCTGATATTATGAAGGATCCCTTGTCCAAGGGAAAGTCTGTATACTTTAGGGATAAGTTGGGGCTTGTGGAGATTAATCCCTTGGTTGAGAGGGAGTGATGATATCCTTGCATCATGGATAGTCAGTGTGTTGCTGGACTAACATTCTCCCTGTGGAGAATGGGTCTAGGTTGGACATATTGTTGATGTATCATGGACTAACATTTTCTGTGGAAAATGGTCCAGGACTATCACTCTCCTATGGCACATATGGTGACCTGATCAAGATGAATGGTTCGCCCCCTATGGCACATATGGTGGCATGATTAGAGAGGTTGGTACAATACTGACATTTTCTCTATGGCACATATGGTGACCTAATTAGAGAAAATGGTCTGGGAATGACATTATTCTATGGGACATGTAGTGACATGATTAGAATAATGGTCCCTATATACCATGGTGTGGTTTTCAACATCTAAGAGAACTGGCATTTTCCATATGGCACATATGGTGACCTGATTAGGGAAAATGGTCTGGGACTGACATTCTTCCTGTGCCACATATAGTGACCTGATTAGGAAGAATGGTCCTTGTAGTCACAAGACACTCTATTGAGTGCATGAAAAATACAGGATACTCAGTTGAGTGCATAGGTTTCAACACCTGTATTATTCATCATCATTCTTGATTACTCAAATGGAGTATGACCTAGAAAATTGATGCTATATAAATGATATGCCACATGTCAAGATACTGACTAGGTTGTGGGAGGTTGTTGATGTTGATGATGATTTGATACTACCTTTCTATGACAGAAGAATTTCCAATGAAGATATGATGGACAAGTATGTCTTCTCTTGCTGATAGGGAGTGTTCATGTTTGCAACATTAGGTAGACATTCTTTTAAGACGTGCCAAGAAGACAAGTCAAATTTTCCATTATGAATACCTCCCTAGTTAAGAGGGAATGTTGAATTTTGTAACTATGGTTGGTCTTCATAATGTGAAAAGTGAAAAGTGAAAAGTTGTGTCTGTTGAGGAGGACAATTTAGTATAAATAAGGATCCAGTTTGGCTCATTTGTAACTCAAGCAATTCACATCTCCTAGTAAATCTTGTGTTGTTTTTGTGATCTCTATTATTATTCTACAACATTTATATTTTTGAATTTATGAATTATAATTGCTTAATGATAAATTGAAAAGTGAAAAACAACATCATTAGAATAAATGATCAATTTTCAGAAATATTGTGCTATTATCTATTGCACTAGAAAAATCAACAATACCCTAAATGTAAGGTAGAGAAATGTGAGCTAGGGGAAAGTAAGACGTAGGATGATTTTTTTACTTAAAAAGGAAAGTTGAGCGAAAGGATTTGTTGATTTGGGAGATAGACTAACCATTGTCCTTAACAACCCAAGTCAAGTGGAATTTTTCCTTCTCAAGGAATTGAGGATCTCATATTTGAATGGCACGAGTGACTAGAGTCTTTAAAACAACTAATTTTTGGGTTGTATGATTGTGAGAGTGGGCATGGAGGTATCAATTAGTATTCATATTTTTTCAATGAACCAGATAGGTAAGTGATATGAAAATAGGGGATAAACTTGGTTTTCTATGCAAGTACCCTCTTCTCCATTAAAATAAACTTTTCAGGACCTTGCTCAATGTCTTAGTTATGCAAGAGGTTTTATGTGTCAAGTTCATGCTTCTTTTAAATGTTTATGTGTGAGGTCTTTAAAGAGTTAAATATGTGTTTTAAATAAATACACAATAAACATAACTTGCAGAAAATAAACCAGTAAACTCACAACAATAACAAGATGATAAAGGAGTTCACCCCCAACTGGGCTACATCTCCTTGAGCCTCCATCAATGGACTAGGCTCTCTGGGATTAGTTTGTCAAATATTCTTTTACAAGCTTCTGCTCAACTCCAATGGATTTACTGACTGTAACATTGGGTTCATAATACATAAAAACCTCAAAAATGACTAATAGAACTTTGAAAACGGATCATGGCTCATCCGGACATGACCTCTTCTACATGTGGCCTTGAGCTTCCCTGAGCTTCCTTGTGGAAAAAACACCTGTAAAAGTCCACAAATGCCTCTGAAATCTATCCCAATGTGTTCATATCATAACAATTAGCCAAAAATGACTATTTAGTCACAGAAAACAGACTTGGGCTCATCTGAGCATGGCCTCCATCAATGAGGGCCCTAAGCTCCCCGGAGCTCCCTGAAACTTCAATGGTGTAAAACCTGCAATAGAAGTCTCCAAATTCCTTTGAAAATAGTTCCAATGGATTCAGAACATCCAAAAACCCCTATCTAGGATTTTTCGACACCTCATTTGGCCAAAAAATGAAGAAGTTAGGTCTCCTGCCATTTTCCTCCTTCAAGCTTGTTGTCTCTGGTTTGCCAAAATGCACCTCTGTGTGTCCAAACTAGCCTTTGCACGTTTTTCTGTGCTTAAACCTAACATCGAGCACATAACCGCAACTGTATAACGGTTAGATAACTAAGCCCCCTAACTGCATAGGCGTTGGGTGCTTGGGCCATGTAACCACGTCCCCACGCACCAAAAATGGCTCATTTCCCACAGGTATGAGAAAGTGACAAGTGGCGGATGGTTGGTTTAACCATTTGAAAAATTCCTGCACAACTCTGGGAGGTATGTTCATATGGTAGTGTGTGTGCGACCAGGGGTTGGGGCCAATCCCCAGCCCGGACACGCCCCAATTGCAACATTAACCAACTTTAAATATATGTTTTTACATATATATAATAAGCAACAAAGGGTGGCGCACCGGTTGGATGGCCTTTGCCAAAGCGTTTTCCAATGGGGGAGGTCTGGGGTTCCATTCCCATGGACTCCATAAATTTTTAACACAAACAACCAAATTACGGTGCCACGTGGTAGCCCACGCCTGGGCCACGTGGCACCAAACCATTTGACAAAAAAGACGCCACGTGTCTCAACATGATTCATCCACACATGCCAATAAATGATTGCCATGTCATCAACTACCACCTCATCATACAGTCATGCCACATCAGTTGTATGACCTCTAGCACATCAGCTGTCACGTGTGAGTCGTACCCTACCACGTCATCATGTATGGACTGTACAGTCAGCATCTTTTTTTTTGCTTGTTTGGCAAATCGAACAGATCGCGATATCTCACTCATCCAATGTCCGTTTGACCCTGTTCAAGGTGCGTTGGGTTCGTAACAATGAGGGATATGTACCTGTTCATTTTAAGGTGATTCTGAACACTTTCATTTTTGGGCTAAATTTTGACCCCTGGTCCAGATTCTGATCAGTAAGGGAACCATCATGAAACTAGGAGATGAGAAAAACTAAGAAGGGAAGACAATTATTCTTTTGCATTCCCATAATGAATTGAATATCATGGGAGATGCTATTAATATGGTCAAAGAAAGAGATCAAGTAGGGATGACCATGAGGCCAAACAAAAAAGGTATCATTTACAAATTGAAACCAAAATTTGGGTTTAAGATGAAAGTTCTTTAGGGTCAAGGTCTCAAAATGTTCCATGAAAATATTAGTGACCACAGGGGATAAGGAAGAATCCATGGTTGTACCTTTAGGTTGTTCATAGCAAGTCCCTTTAAAGGTGAAGAAAGTAGAGGTGAGACAAATTTTGATAAGGTTGAGGGTCTCAGAGTCAACAAGTTTGGAGAAGGGGTTCATGGATTTAGAACAAAAAATTTATTAAATAAAGGCACAACATCAAAACTAACCATAATATCTTGTTCGCCAAGATGAAGATGCTTTGATTTTTTTAATAAAGTTAGAGGAATATTTGATGATAGATGAGGTTTTTACGATGAAAGATTGTAGAACGTTAGAAAGAAAATAAGAGAGAGCATGGGTGGGAGATCCTATAGCGCTAAATATATATAAGTATTTATTAAAAGACTAATAATAAGATTAGTGAATAAATTATAAGATAATAATTAAATAAATTAATAAACATAAACAAGTTTAAACTATGAAAAATCAAAGTAATGATAGCATTCATTAAAATAGAATAAATTATTATAATAATAAAAAAGATAAAATATTGTTATATAAAGTTAGATTCAAACAAATTTATAGATGAAATGAATTAACTAATATTCCTTTTTACAAAAATAGGTGGATAATATATTAATAAAAAATGTTTGTGGTTGAAGCACGTTGAAGAGTACAAAAAGATCCAAAATTTGCCCAAAGGCAAGCCAAAAACTTCTTTTTCAACTCTAGTCTAGTCCTATCTACCCAATTTGACGTTTGATCTCCACTAGGAATAGTTTCATCACAAAATTTCTGACTATTCTGTAGAAAGTGCCCAAAATACAAATGTATTTAAAAAACATTAGTTACCCGATGGGAGGAGGTATGAAGGGTCTTGTTCATCCATTTCATTGTCCTGCACGAGCATATTCAAGTCAAAAGGGGGGATGATCAACTGTGTAACATCCCCAACCACCCACAGGCCGGGGTATGCTACCTTCAAGCCTGCCCTTGGACTTCTTTCTCTTACCAATACCTTTTTAAAATTTCAGGATGCATAAAAGAAATTAACGACATGCACAACAATATCCAACAAGCATGCATAATCTAAGATTTAGTTAAATGATAATTAAAATACACAGTGAAATACATTCATACAAAGATAATAAAATCACAACAAAGAGCACTTATCTTTATAAAAAGGTGACACCAACTGGCTGCAGACCAAGGACATTCCACCCAACCGTAGACACCACTGCTCCAAATCTCAACAACAGTGTCACCCCGAGCCAGGGATATGAATCTACAAGGACGGTTCCAGAGTGTACTTGGGTTCCCAAACCAGTCAGCTCTCAAACTCTCACAGGTTTCCCAACACCCACAAAAATACAGGTACCCAACTCTCTTCTACCTAGCCTATACTGCCCAAGAGAATGGACCTCCACCCTTCTCTGCCACACAATCCCTCAGGCAGTCCGTCTCCTTTTTCCAGGGCCTCCAGCAAAACTAGTCCAGAATCTCAATGCTGGAACTCTTAGGACTCATAGGTGTGAGAAAACTAGGGCACAGGAAAACACATCTCAGACATGCAGGCCCTAGGTCATGGCTGGATTGAACCAACAACCATTACAACCAACTATCCCATGGCTAATTCTCAGCAGTTCGGGTCCATTTTCCAAGCCAAGATGCAGGTGAGGATGGATCAATGAATGGGTGAGTGAGTGCATGAAAGTGCTTGAGGGAAATGAATGAACATACAGGAAAATCAGTGAACATGCCACTTTAAATTATCTAGCTGTCATGTTCTTATCTGCATAAACTTTCTATCTATCTCGAGCTGCCTTTAAATTCTACTTGATCTTAACCACTTGGTGTTCCATTTCCCTGAGCAACTCTGGACCAAGTACCACTCTATCTGTTGGGTTGTCCCAGCTTACTAGAGTATCACATTTCCTACCATACAAGGCTTCAAATGGGCTCATTCTCAATGAAGCTTGATACCCATTATTATATGCAAACTCAACCAAGTGTAAGTAATCTTCCAACTTAGATGGCTTATCCATCACATACATTCTTAGCATGTCTTCAATTATTCTATTGACCCTCTCTATTTGCCCATCTGTCCAAGGATGATATGTTGCGCTAAAGTTTAGATTTGTGCCAAATCCTTTAAACAATCCCCTCTAGAAATTGGAGGTAAAATTCGTATCTCTGTCCGAGATAATTGTCCTAGATATCCCATGCAACCTAAAAATTTCATTCATGAAAATTTATGCAATATTAGCCGCTGTATGTGTTGTCTTCACAGGCACAAAATGAGAAGCCTTTTTTAATTTGTCAACCACCACCATGATTGAATCATGTTGCTTATTCGTTTTGGGTAATCCTGTGATGAAATCCATGGTGATCACTTACCATTTATTCTCTGGGATTGTCAATGGCTGCAGCAAACCCACTGGGTGTCTATGCTCAACCTTCACCTTCTGAAATTACATGCATCGAGTGATGTAATCATCAACATCCTTCTTCATTCCTGGCCAAAAGAACTGGCTTCTTACTGCTGTAATTGTTTTCTGGTAACCGGGATGTCCAACATAAGGGACATCATGCATTTCCTTCAGTACCAAATTCCTCATTTTTCTAGACCCAATCTCCCAGCGAACCACACACCCTGTCTACTGCTGAGAAGTTACTCATGCACATTGTTCATCTAGAACCTGTTGAAGATTCAAGCAATGGAATTAGTGAAATATGGAGAAGGTCGAGCATTGAAAATGTGGAGGTTCAAGAGTCAGCACAGCAGCTGAAGACAATGAAAATCTCTATTTTCGAATTGTATCAGGAGAATAGAGAATTGAGAAAATGGTTGGAAGAAAGAATTGTTGAAGCGACAACATCGTAGAGTCGAGAAAGGAATGCAAATTGGCTCAAAAGACAACTCATAGAGGCACAAGATGTAATCATTTAGCTGCGTGAGGAATAGAGGATGTAAGAGGAAAGAATCACATAACACTTCAAGGAATGTAGACCGACCATGGATAATACCCACGCGGCTCTCGCCATTTCTCAAGCAAAGCTGAAAGGGAATGTGGTCTTGTGGAGACAAGTGAAGAACCTGAACATACGAAACTAGTCTATTAGGAAAACACTCAAAGTATTAAGGTTGCAGGTGAGGCCAGAGGCATGATTGACATGACCCCATTTTGTCTTTTTGAACGTAGCACAAAATCTTTCTCCCCACGTGTCTTGTTTCCTACCAAGAAAAAAGAAGTATGACGGGGCACCCGCATGGTGAATATTCATTGCACAAATTTTGTAAACCCACCTATTGAGGAGGACAAGTGTAAGTGAAACACATGATGGTTTTGGAGGAGTTGCGTGGTGCCCGTGTTGAAGGAAAATATCCCTGCGGATAGGTAGATCTCCTCTTGAGAGATAGACTCTTAACTCTTAAGACAAAAGACACTTATCATGGACACTGACTTCCTTTTAGGTCTATATAAACTAATGCATGAGGAGGAAGGAGAAAATAAGTACCTTTTATCGGTGTTTGTCCCTGCACGGTCTGAGTTTAGCTCCAATCTTTCGCTCCTCGATAAGCCCTGTAGACAAACAAGATACAACCGACTTCCTACCTTGCTGAGATTAGCTTAAAATAGATCTATCTACTTAGAGACAATTTCATGTGAGATTAAGCACAAACTAGAAAGAAACAGGCCAAGCATGTAATATTAATGAGAACAATGACGAAGGAAACTTACAACCGTAGATGCGAGTGCAACAACTTCATCAAGTCCTCCTTGTCTAACCCTTGCTTCAAAAGATCCATGATCAGAATGATGATAACTTCATTGATTATTCTCCTTCACTTCACTGTGTGTTTCCTATGAGATCATAGGTTTCATGCTTCCAATTATTCCTCTTTTTCACCATAAGAAATCCTGCTTATATAGGCTTGGAGAGGCCCAACTACTTGAGATATCTTTGGAGTAAGTTGAGGATTTTCCTCCTTTAGTTATGGATCTGCCCTGTGATCATGGCTTGGCCAAGGATTCGAATCCAAATGCCTTCAGATATTGAGAGGATCTTCCCCTCGTTCTTCTCAACAAACCAACTGCTGCCCATAATAGATAGCGTTCCTCCAAGAGGGTTGCCAGAGCGTTATAATGCTCCCTAGTAAGGTATAGGGGGGCGCTAACACTCCCAAGAGTAGTAGCACTCCTCCAAAATGGTAAACAAGTGTTATAATGCTCCCAGATAGTCTATAGGGGGGTGCCAGCACTCCTGAGAGAGGTATAGGGGAGTGCTCTCCTCTAAAAACTCCAATTTTGTGGTTCTTTCAAATGGAAAGAGGTTGATAAACCCAGTTAGCCTTTCCTCTTCTCCCAAATCAAATGTTTGAGGTGTTTCAAGTGTCCTTTTGATGTTGTTATAGGTACAACATAGGCATTATGGCAGTATGCTTTTCCTGACACTTTGCGACACTTGTGAGCAAAATGTGACACTTGCGACCCTTGTAATGGTGACACTTGCGACACTATCAAAGTGAGTATTTTTTATGTGTAACACCCCGGACCGTCATTGCCACCTGGAGTACACAAGATACAACCAAAAGACATCTGCCACACCAACTTGCCACGTGCATACTACAGCCAGTGATCGCACAACAACAACCAGAGCCCGTTACACAAGGTGAAAGAGTTTCCAACAGTGCACTCGATCATTTGGACACCCCACAAAATTGAAACACCGATGCATCACAACCTGATGATTAAATCTTACTCATGACTAAACGATCAAGACAAATACTTCAGTTATGACATGATTGGGCACAATTAGGTTTCCATTTTCAGTAAACTCTATTCAAAAGGTCATCTGAAAGGGACAAATTGAAACCAAAATTCTTGGAGAAGTATTTTGAGGCATAGCAACCCAAAGGGCATAGTTTTTTCTATATATTATATCTTTTCAATGTAATCCATGTTGGAAAAGTTGTGTAGACAAGGGACTCTTGAATGTAATCTTTGACTCCATTTGAAATATAATGAAAAAGTCTTGAGGATTTGACGAAAAGATTCTAATGGTGGTGGTTTTATGTATTGTGATCCTATCTATGTATGTACTTCATGTTTTTTGTATATTCATGCCTTTCCTTTTGTTTAAATTGGAATGTTTAATAATTCTAACATTCATCGCGCGGTGCTTTAGACTTCACCATTTAAACTCTGTGTTTTCTTCTAAGTAATTTAGAATTCATCTTTAATGGTGCTCTGAGTTTCTTTATGTACTCTTTCTTTTACTACACACAACGTCATTTGCACTGAAAGACCATTGCCTGCTTAGCCTTTATCCTCTCAAAGTTTCATTTACCAAGTCATTAATTTCTCTCGCGTTCAAGAGGTTGACTCCATAGCCCAAAGTTCTATATTTCCTTTCCAGTGAAACCATGAACATTTCACAAACACATAAATCTATCCAACAATTCAAAGTCATTATCTATTAGAGACTAAGTCTTAGAGAGAGCCCTCTCTATATTGGAAAGGCTAGTTTCCAGTCTTAAAGTTGGTTTGTAGGTTACCTTTGTCATTTGTTTTCTCAGCCAAACAAATTTACAGAGTGTTAACATCTTGGCATCGTTGGCAGGGACAAAATTGAAAACATTTCCTAGGGAAAATGACTAAAGCTGTAGTTTTGACCCTTGAGGGTAACATTGGGTCAGACATTTATATTGGCTAAAACTATTTTACCCTGGAGACTCCAATAAATAATACCAGTAGGATAGAGTATTCAAAATCAGAAATCTTGGCTCCAAAGAAAGTTTATACCAGAGCGAACCCTGATCCAAAACCTGTAGTGCCCGTGTCTGATCCCAAAAAACTTATGCGTGAAGAAAAGGAATAGATACCCGACCCATTCTATTACCTAGACATAAACCTATTTTTACCCAAGGATGGAGTACAAAGAATCGATGACCTTGACTTCGATATACTATTTGAACAAACTTTGTTCAGGTCTAGATCAAAATCCTACTTGAATGAAATATCTTTCAATGAGAAAAAGTTTCATCTGTGATACCAACTAACCCCCCGCGAACTGCCATAATCCCCACTCAAAACATCCAACAAGCTCAAAACTCTCCTAGATTTATGGCCACCAGATTCACCCCTCTTGCCTTACCATCCCAATTACATGATTTTACCTAGAACTATAATCAAAGGATCAAGCTATATGATGCCGAAGGAAATGCTTCTACCCAAAAACACTTGGATTGACTTAATGATTTTTTTTACTTGGAAGAGGTCGATCATGAGGATGCAAAAATGAGATTGTTTGTGTAGAGCCTCTCAGGGGAGGTCAGAAAATGGTTCAAGGCCCTTCAGGCGGTCATAATCCATGATTTTGCATATTTTGAAATGTTGTTTCTGGCCATATGGGGTGATAAAAATAATCCTCTGCAATTACTAACTCAGTACAACAATATAAAAATATCACCAGAGGAAACAATGCAAGAGTTTTCGGCGAGATTCATGAAGGTTTATAACTCAATCCCTACAGAAGTAAAACCACCTCCTAGAATTTCCCAGCTTTGATACATTGATTCTTTTGACAATGACTTTGCCTTGCTTCTAAGAGAAAGAAGATATAATACCTTAGGCGCTATGATGAGCGACGCGATTGAATTTGAAAAGGATCTCCATGGAGAACAAGCCTGTCGCTAGGGAGAAAAACGATTTCTATCCTAGAAATCAAAATTTTAGAAGAGCTCTATTTCTGTAGATAAGGCAAAGGGAGCAGAGAGATCAAGGCGATCAACAGATAAGACCCCCTTTCCAAAAAAACTATGCAAATGAAGACTTTGATCAAATGATCCAAGACCAGATGCATTGTTGTGACGATACATATACATGCATGATCTTAACAAAAGGAGAACACGATCAATTCATGGATGTGAATGATGGTTTTATGCTGGAGAATCATGATACACTATCTTCAGAAAAAAAAGGAGTTCAGGAAGGGATACCACAATGGAATCATGCAGTTTCAAAAGCAATATAACCTCAGGAGTAAAAAGATGTCTGGAAAGCCTCCAAAGACAAATGAAACAAAGGAACCCCATGTGAATACTCCTTCTTTGATCCAACCAAATAAAGACAATTCAAAAAGGGATGCGATAGAAAAAGGAAAAGCAAAGGAATAATCCCTAAAGAAAGCACCTAAGTCAAGTAAGGTAACGGGTGACAGAGAGGTAGATAATGCTCCTCCTCCTTTTAATTTTGAGAGCGAAATGGCCAAAATAAAAATATTTATTCCGTTTAATGAGCTAATCAAGAAGGGAGAGTATAGAAACCATATAATTAAGATGTTAAAGATGGAAGAAGCTCCCAACACCTTGAACATCCAAGACAACCACCATGCCATCTTATTTGGTCCGCGCATAGAAGAAAGTGGTGATACTGATGATGTTCCTCCTTTCTATGTTAGTATCAAAATTCATGACATGAATTTACATAACACCATGTTGGATTCAGGCACGTCACATAATCTCATGCCGAAGGTGGTCATGGATGAGTTAGGCTTGGAAATCACAAGACCTTATAAATATCCTTTATATTTCGACTCAAGAAAGGTGAAATGCCATTATCTCAAATTCCATCGAAGAATCTAGTCATGGACATGGTGGTTGCCGAAATTACCCCAAAATTCAACATGTTGTTGTCTAGATCTCGGGTTGCAAAATTAAAAGGAACCTTTCATATGGAAATGTCTTATGCTACCATCCTTGTTTTCGGCCAAGAACGAAGACTATACATAGAGGTGTTTCTCAAGTACATGGTGAGTATCAAAACCCAACCAAATAATCATCCTATCTACTCTGTTAAAACCGAACTCGACTCCTCTATTTTTTATAATAATGTGAGTTTTGAAGAGAGGGAGCCAAGAACTTTCATGACTATCGAAGACAAGGCCGAGCATCGAACAAAGGAAAGAGAAGATTAGATAAAATGCACGAAAAATGAAATGCGGAATATGAGCTTCGATGGAGCTGTCAACAGGGTGGGAGCCAGAGCTAGTGTGTGGATTAACCCTCCTAAAGTGGGTACAAAAATCTTCTCTTACAAGATCTCCTTTGATTGTACAAATAACATGGCCGAATATGAGGCACTAATTTTGGGTTTGAGAACTTTAAATGAATTGGGTGCTAAAAGGATAGTGGTGCATTGAGATTATGATCTCATCATAAATCAGGTAAAGGGTATATACCATTCCAAGCATCTGAGACTAAGAGCATATAGAAATCTAGTGTTGGATCTCCTTGAATAGTTTTCAGAGTACAATTTGTCAGTGATCCCCAGGGGAAAAATAATATTTCATATGCTCTGGCCACCTCAGCTTCAGTGTTCAAAATTCCAATTTTCCCCAATAAGAAGTATGAAATTGAAGTCAAATACAGGCCCATAGTACATGATAACATCAAATATTGGCAAGTGTTTGAATACGAAAAATAGGTAGAGAGATTCCTCCAAATAAGTAACGAGTTCGCTAACATGAATATTGATGATGAGTGTTGTTGTGAAGAGGATGAAGATGCAGTTGCGCACAATAACGATGACCCCTTTCAGAATCATATAGTTGGAAGGGATATAGTGTAGCTAAAAAACAACATTATCTCGAAAGGTTTGGTCCCACTAGAAAAACTGTTTGATGAAAATGATGTAGCTAGAAATCCTAGAATCATTGCGGATGATGAAGATATCGAGGATTGCAACATCGATACTCAAGAGAATCCTAAGATTATCAGACTATAAAAAAACACTCAGTCCAGAAATCAAACAATGGTATATCATCCTCATGAAATATTTCCATGTCATTTTTGCATGGAGTTATGAAGACTTGAAGGTCTACAACATTGGAGTAATTCAACATGCAATCCCAATCAAGGAAGATCAAAAACCTTTCAAGAAAAAGTTGAGATGAATCAACCCTCTGCTACTGGCACTGATTGAAAAGGAGATAAATAAACTATTTGATGCCAAAATTATTATGTCCTTGAGATTTTCAAAGTGGGTGGCTAACCTTGTGCCTGTAAGAAAGAAAAGTGGTGAAATAAGATTATGTGTGGACTTTCAAAATTTAAACAGGTTGTCTCTCAAATACAAATATTTGCTTCCTAAGATAGATTAAATCCTTCATAAGGTGGTTGGATCCCAGAAAAAGGTCGACGCTGGATGGTTTTTCCAGTTACAATCAGATCATGGTGCACCCGGATGACTGAGAGAAGACAACCTTTACAACACCTTGGAGTACGCTCATGTATGCAAAAATGGATTTTGAGCTTATGAACCCTGGAGATACTTTCCAAAGAGCCATGGATATAACATTTGGTGATGAGAAACACAAGTTTATCATGATTTACTTGGATGATATCATGGTGTTTCTTGATTCTGATGAACAACATCTTGAACATATGAAGAAGTTTTTCCAGAAATGCAGAAGGTTTGGCATCTTATTAAATAAAATAAAAATCAAACGTTGGGATGCAAGAAGGAAAGTTGCTTGGATACATCATGTCAAATGAAGGGATAAAGATAGAACCCAACAAGGTGGAATGGATTCTGAAGATCGACACTCCCACGAGAAAGAAAGAGGTGTAGTCTTTCCTAGGAAAGGTAAATTTTCTGAGGAGGTTCATTCCCAATTTGGCTGAGATCATAAAGCACATCACGAATATGCTCAGGAAAGGTAATGAGATAAAATGGACTCCTAAATATAGGAATTTGTATGAATATATTAAGGTGGAACTGACCAAATCCCTAGTGTTAGCTAGCCCATATTTCACAAAGGACTTTATCTTATTTTCCTTTGCCTCAGAACACACCATCACTGGCATCTTGTTACAGAAGGATGAGAAATTTTTTGAAAGTCCCATAGCCTATTTTAGCAGGACATTAAGAGAATCCCCACTAAGGTATGATATCATGGAAAAACAAGCGTATTCCTTGGTGAAGGTTCTCAAGGAATTCAGAACTTATATACTGCATTCCCACGTCATCGCTTATGTGCCTAGCAATTTTGCCAAGGATATCTTGGGTCAGTCTGATCTTGAAGGAAGAAGGGGTAAATGGATCGCAGTAATGTTGGAATATGACATCCAAATCAAGCCTACAAATCTGATTAAGGGTCAAGGTCTTGAAAAATTGATGGCCCAGTCGAACTATGATGTTTTGGGAATAAATTTCATTGTTGATCAGAGAATCCAGAAGAAGAAACGGTCCCGCAGGTATCTCAGAAATTCATCGATATGCCTTGGTACACTAATGTTATTTACGTGTTAAGGAATTTGCAAGCTCCTCCATGGTTGAGAAAAACCAAAGCCATATTTTTGAATTTGAAAGAACCTGTGTTTTATATCCTCGAAAATTCTTTGTATTGGAAGGATCCAAGAGGGATCTTGCTGAATTGTTTGCTGGAGGAAGATACAGAACATGCTATCAAGGAGTTCCAAAATGGAGATTGCGGGGGGGAATCATTACTGGAAGACCATTGTGCACAAAATCTTGAGGGCGGGATTCTATTGGACCAGTATTTTTGTGGATGTATACAAGGAGGTTTCCAGTTTCCACAAATGCCAAACATTCGATGGGAAAAGAAAACTACAACCCCTGCCTTTAAAGATTATCTATGTCTAAGCACCATTTATGCAACGGGGTCTGGATTTTATAGGAAATATTCATCTGTCATCTTCAGTTGAGCATAGATGGATACTAATGGCCACAAACTACTTCACCAAATGGATTGAAGAGATTCCCACAAGGCAATCTACCGACATAGTTATCATTCAGTTTTTAGAGACCAATATCTTGTATGGATTTGGTTGCCCAGTTAGTATCATCACAGACAATGCAACGACATTCAAGTCTAAGAATATGGAGAAGTTTTTTAGCGATTACAACATAACTCTAGGAAATTATATGGCTTATTACCCACAGGGTAATGGATTGGTGAAGTCATCTAAAAAAAGTTTAACCAGTATTATTAATAAACTTCAGTAGGACAACAAGAAGGTTTGGCACAAGAATATTATCGACTTTTTATGGGCCGACATAATCACTGCCAAAAATTCCATCTCCACATCGCCTTTCCAAATTTTATATGGTGCGGAGGTAGTTTTCCCCATCTCATTGGGATTTCCAGTCAGGAGATTTTTGCAAGAGCAAGATTGCAGCAAGAGCAAGAAGCCAAACCAAACGATGCTCAAAGGAGGATAAACCAATTGGTCCATGCGCAAAAAATGAGGGAACAAGTATTCAACAAATTACAGCTTCACCAAGACATAAGGAAGAGGATTTTTGACAAACACACTAAAAAGGAGGATTTCAAGGTAAATGATCTAGTACTAAAGTGGGACGGAGGAATGAAGATAAAGGGGCCATTTAGGATTGTCGCGTATCATGGGAACAATGCATATTTTCTACAAGAGATTAATGGAGAGCTCACTGGTGGGGGGCCTATGAATGGAAGGTTCCTTACACGTTATCTGGTTTAGTAAGTCTTTTTCAGTCTCTCATGTCATTGTAAATAACCATTTGTATTTTTTCAAAGAAGGCATTTCAAGTATGTAGTCAACAGAAAATTGAAGTTCGAAGTGAAGGCCCTAAGTTTATGCTGAGTCTGGTCATAACTATGTCAAGAGGGTCTGGGATGAGTCCTTTTTGTTATTTTAGAGTCTGTAAATAAAATAAATCCCAATGATCAAACACCTGGTCTGTTGTTCTTTTCCACCTCACCGAGACAATAACATCCCCATTGGAGCCATTTGTTAGCACCGTCATTGTTACAGTTAGAGTCAGTCCTAGATGAGTTGTAGTTCATGTGTCGAAGCGTGTGAAGGCATGTATTGTTAAGAACCAAACATCAATATAACATATAAAAACCTTAGAAGAAGTACTCAACGCCTTGAAAAAGAGATAATTTCAGATAATAAGCCTCTTCGAGGGGGAAACCTCCTTTTACCCCACTTAAATGTTCAAGTACAAGATGATTCCAAATG
>SNQJ01S0098645.1:51978-83084 GCA_010110895.2 Picea sitchensis | reverse complement strand
ACTGGTGCAAAAGTTTCATCAAAGTCCTGACCTTCAACTTGTGCATATCCCTTACAGACCAATCTGGCTTTATTTCTAATAACTTGTCCTTTTTCATTCATTTTATTCTTGAACACCCATTTGGAACCTATTACATTCTTATCTTTAGGTCTAGGGAATAGCTCCCAAGTATTGTTCTTCTCAATCTGATCAAGCTCTTCATTCATTACTCTAATCCAATTATCTTCCTGGTTAGCTTCCTCAAATTTTTTAGGTTCAGTCATAGATAAAAAGGCAACATGAGATTGTTCTGAGTCTTTAATCAAGTTCCTTCTTGTCTGAACTCCATTTATATCCCCAATTATCTGATTTTCAGGATGATTCTCAACTGTCCTCCAACTTATTTGCTTTGTATCTGTTCTGGCACAAGGATGGCTAAAGGGTTGGGACAATGGGAATATGCAAATGGGCAGAGTTTCTTTGCTATATTTTTTCCTCCTCTAAATGGGACCCCTATCCCTTCTTTTATAGGCTATAAGAAGCTAGGAAGTTGGACAAATCCTCGACCATGCATGGCCGGGAGTTTCAGTTAACTCACCCAGAGCTGTGTGTTTCGTTGGCAACTTTCCTTTTTTCGTGCTTTTGTCGGTCCACACAGGTTGTTTTAGGTCGGATAGCATGTACACGCATGCAGTAATAGAGTAGGGTATGTGGGCCCTTATAAAAGAGGTTTTTTAAAGAGTTGTTCAGTAGTGCTTTGGCAAAGAAGGTATCTGAGATGGCATGATGTCAGGTAAGCATGTATGGTGCGATTTAGGGTTATAACAATGTCTGATGCCTTTTTCTGAGAGTGTTTTATCAGCGGCCTCAAGGATGAGATTTGGGCCCATGTCCTCATGGCTTGGCCTCAGAGTTGGGTGGAGGCTACTAAAAGATATAAAGAAGCACAACAGGTGGTATCCTCTCAAAACTGAAAAACCTCCTTTATCCCTTGCCCTAAACCAGTAAATCCCACTACTCCCTCTGCTCCACTAAAGATCCAAAAATTGACCAGGGTTGAAATGGTTGAACGCCAACTCAAAGGCCTTTGTTATAACTTTGATGACAAATATTTCCTGGGCCACAAGTGTAAATAACAAAAGCTTTTTATGGCCATCTCCGAGGATATTTCGGAAGAGGATGTAGAAACTCTCCTTGTGTCCGAGTCACCTGAATCCACTGACATCACCCCTCCCTTAGACCCTCCCGAAGTAGAACCGACCATTTCCCTCAATGCTCTCACTGGCTTCTCCACTCCCCAAAACCCTCAAGCTAATCGGTTACATCAAGCATTTGAAGGTCATTATTCTGGTTGATAGTGGTAGCACCCATAATTTTATTCATTGCTGCATCGCCGCATTGCCCAAGAAACTCATTGCTACATCCATGCCGTCAATAATTTCCAAATCATGATTGCCAATGGTGGTTCTATGAAATGTGGAGGGCGTTGTGAAAATGTGTGTCTCCAAATTGGTGACTACCACCTGAAATCCCATATGTTTGCTATCGACATGGGAGGTTGTGACATTGTGTTGGGTGTAGACTGGCTAAGGACTTTGGGTCCCATTCTCATGGATTTTAAAGACTTAACCATGCAATTTGACTAGGAGGGCTAAAAATATAAGTTCCAAGGCATCACCACCAGTTCACCTAAGATTATTAGTTCCCATCGCAAGGAAAATATGCTCAAAAATGTTCATTTTGGTGTTATCTCCCAACTTCATCCCATACAAGAAACAAAGACACCCTCGGTCCCGCAAGACCTCCAAGCCATCCTTTCTAAACATCAATTTGTCTTTTCCACTCACTAAGGACTCCCTCTTTCCCATGGTTTCCATGATCATTCCATTCCCTTGGTACCCAGAAGCCTTCCTCCAAATATCCGTTCGTATCGTCACCCCTTTTCCCAAAAAAATGAAATTGAGAAAATGGTCCAGGAACTCCTTAGTGCAGGCGTTATATACCCTAGTACGAGCCCCTACTCTTCTCCTGTGGTCATGGTCCTAAATAAATAAGGTTCTTGGCGAATGTGTCCTGACTTCCGTGCCCTCAACAAACTTACCATCAAAGACAAATTCCCCATTGATGACCTCCTGGATGAATTGAGTGGTGCCCAATTCTTCACTAAACCGGATCTTCATTCAGGCTACCACCAGATACATATGAAAGAGGAAGACATTCCCAAGACTGCCTTTATAACTCATGAGGGCCACTATGAGTTTTTGGTCATGCCCTTTGGCTTGTGTAATGCCCCCTCCACCTTCCAAAGCCTCATGAATCATGTCTTCCGTCCTTTTCTCTTCCATTTTGTCTTAGTTTTATTTGGTGATATCCTCATCTATAGAAAAACCTGGACAAACCATCTTTCTCATGTGGAGCGATTTCTCCATCTACTCTGTCAACACCAACTTTTCCTGAAACAGTCTAAATGTGCTTTTGGCACCTCAGAAGTAGAATACTTGGGTCATCTGGTTGGCAAGGATGGCATCAGGGTGGATCATAAAAATATTGAAGCTATGCAAGATTGGCATCACCCAAAGACTCTTAAGAGCTTGCATGGATTTCTGGTCTTAACATGGTATTATCGCAAGTTTGTTAATAATTATGGGAAGATTGCAGCACCTCTCACTTCTCTCCTAAAAAAGAACTCTTTCACTTTGACTCCAGCCGTTGCTCAAGCTTTTCAAACCTTGAAGATGGCCATGTGCACCACTCCAGTCCTCACCCTTCCCAATTTCACAAAGACCTTTGTGTTGGAATGTGATGCCTCAGGGAAAGGAATTGGTGTTGTCCTTATGCAATAGGGTCGACCTTTGGCCTTTACTAGCAAGAAACTATCTGAAATAAATCTAGGCAAATCCATCTATGAAAAGGAAATGTTGGCTATTCTGCATGTCATTGATCTGTGGTGCCCTTATCTATTGGGGCAACGTTTCCAAATTAAGACAAACCATCAAAGCCTCAAGTATTTTCTGGAACAATTCATTTCCTCCCTAGAATAACAAAAATGGGTGACTAAGCTCTTTGGATATGATTATGAGATCATTTACAAGAAAGGCAAAGAAAATGTTGTTGCGGATGCACTTTCCCACAAATATGAAGTTGAAGGATCCATTTTTTCTCCTTCATTCATTGTCCCAGATTGGCTCCAAGTCGTTCGCCAGGAATGGCTACAAGATCCTAAAAGTTTGCAGTTGATCCAACAATCGCAGTCTAATGCTCCAGCTTCCCTAGGGTACTATTGGCTCCATGATGAACTTCGATACAAAGGCCATTTGTATTTAAGTAAACAATCAAAGCTTAAATCCACGGTACTTTCTGAGCTTCATGCTACACCCACAACAGGGCACTCTGGGTTCACCAAAACCTATGACAGGGTCAAACATTCCTTTTTCTGGGATGGTATGAAATAGGACATTCGTAATTTTGTTGTTGAATTTAATGTATGTCAATGAAACAAGGGATAAACAGTGAAATATTTGGGCACACTACAACCTCTCTTGATTCCACTTGCTATTTGGAAGGATATCTCGATGGATTTTATTAACGGCTTACCCAAATCGATAAATAAATCAGTCATCATGGTGGTTGTTGATCACCTTTCCAAGTATGCCCATTTATGCGCCCTTAAACACCCGTTTACAGCATCCACAGTGGCTCAAATTTTCATGGATCAGGTCTTCAAGCTTCATGGCATGCCACACTCTATTGTTTCTGATTGTGACCCAACTTTCTCAAGCAATTTTTGGCAAGAACTATTCAAGATACAAGGCACTGAATTGCATCTCATAACAACTTATCATCCCCATACTGATGGCCAAACAAAAGTTTTCAACAAGTGCTTGGAAACATATTTGAGGTGTTTTTCCTCGGAAAAGAAAAATCAGTGGGCTCAATGGCTACCCCTAGCTGAATGGTGTTACAACACTTTATACCATACAACTACACGCATGACTCCTTTTGAAGCAATATATGGACAGAAGCCACCTTCAGTTCTCTCATACTTACCAGGTGCCTTGAAGGTCCAGGTGGTTGACCTAACATTTACATCTCGAGAGGCTATTCTCCATACACTCAAAGAGAATTTGGTCATGGCACAGAATCACATGAAGCAACAAGAAGATCAAGGTCGCTATGAACGTCAATTTGCAGAAGGGGATCAGGTGTTTCTTTGACTACAACCTTACAAACAAACTTCCCTCAAGGCCGAGCATTGTCAGAATCTAGCGCCCAAATTTTATGGTCCTTATACCATTCTCAAGCATGTGGGACAAGTATCCTATTAGATATCTTTGTCCAGCGATTCGAAGCTACATCCTGTTTTTCATGTTTCATGCTTAAAGAAGGTGATTGGAGCTAAGTGCCAAATTCAAACCAGCCTTCCAGAGTTAGTTGAAGAAGGATCCATTTGGCTACAACCAGAAGTAGTTTTGGACCAGCGTGAGCGTCACCTACGTCAAAGAACCATCAAGGAAGTTCTAGTACAGTGGAAAGATACAACTCTAGCAGATTCCACTTGGGAACCAACTACCATTCTGCAACAATTTCCTCATCTCAAGCCTTGAGGACAAGGTTGTTTTTAAGGGGGCGGACATGTTAGGGTCCTAACCCACACATAGGTAGAACAATATATTAAGATGTAATAAAGGTCAATATTAATAAGGAATTTCAATAAAATAGAATAAGGCGAATGTAAGAATACCTAATAGAAGCTTCTGCTTCTAGAAGGATCTTCCTCTAGATGCTTCTTTTTAGTATAAATAGGAGTCGAGGGTATGAGAACCCTACCTTGGATATTATTGTAATAGATCTCTGCTCAACTGGAGGTTGCCCCCTCGAAGAGGCCCATGAACATTGCTTTCAGATTCAAAGTGTTATTTATGTTATTATTCTCATATCATTCCAGTGTTATTGTGGTGAATGTTTTGGTTATATTGTTGTTATTCTTCCATTACTAGCATTTTATTTCTATTTTGCATACATTTAATATCTGGTACATTACATCAACAATATATTTCTTAGTTAACGTCCAAAACATTCCCTCAATTACAGATTTCGGATCTCGACAATGGAACCATTTGTTAGCATGCGGTTATAAGACCCTAGGTCCATTTATCTAACCAACAAAACCCTTTAGATACCTTCCCTTTCGACACCACCAACATGCAAGTGAAGTCTCACCTGAGGTATCTACTAGGACTGCATGAACCAAGTTTTTGCAGCGATGAGGGGATGTGAGGTCATCGACATGTTCATTGATACTTATATACCCTGTGCACAATGTTTTGTGTCTCTTATCCCTTGATTAATTGGTAAACTCAATTATACAACACCATTATAATTCATATTGTGACATAGACCATTTACTGGAACATTTATAATTACTTCTCATCACTTAGAGCTATCTCTAATCATGCGTAAGAAAAACATCCATGAACAATCACATAAAAAGACACATTCAAACATAGAATTTAACATGGTTCACCCAATCCTTGGGCTATGTCCACAACAATCGACTTCTTTATTATTCTTCATGTAATCATTTTAGGTTTGCGCATTGCACTACAATAGATACATCATGATATCATTCCCCACCCTGCCTAGCTACTATTCATTGCAAGACTTTCTCTACCAAAATCTCCCCTAAACTCTCTCTCATTCTCACTCGATTCTCTCAGTAGTAACCAAATCTTCCCAACCCATTACATATTTATACACGGATTTTAGGGCTCAAAACCTTACTAGCTTATTTCAAAACCCTATGACAAATCATTATGACAAATCATTATGACTCATTACAACTCATGACAAAACATAGTTTGTGCATGATTTTCCTTCATTTTCTCCTGCATGATGTTTTTCCTTCCTTTTCTCATGTATGTTGATTTTCCTTCTTTACCTCCTTGCTTTATTTCCTTTCTTTATCTTCTTATGCAGTGGAAAATGTTCTTTTACTGCACACTCCAATTCTGAATGCACTTTTTCTTTGCATCTCCTCAACCCTTGGGATATTTCTCAGACTTGACACACACACACACACACATAAATTCATGCAATTTTATTTGTTTAAATTCTTTTCTAGAACATTGCATTTCTTGGAGGTAAAATTTTGCATGGTAAAACTATTGTTTTACCATAAATTACTATCCTCCTATTTTCATGCATTTATTTGCTATTACATTTCCAATTAAGAACTTAAAGTCTCGTTTCTCATTCTTTTCTTGTTATTTATTTTTGAAATACTTTGCCTCTCTTCAACATCTGAGCTATTTTCCTAAGGCCCAAACATAGATCTGATATCTTCTAAATTTTGGTATAAAAGATTTAGGAAGACTCAAAATAAAACATTTTTATACAAAAATAAAACCACTTTCCTTTTTAGATGTTCTGTGGAGATTATAATTCTTCATTTATCACCATTAATACATGAAATAGATTGTGAACACTCAATCAACGATAGCATTCACTCACAACACTCCTTTGTAAAATACAAGCAATCAAGAAGTGAGGTTATTAACCAAATAGATCCAGCTGTAACATTTTCATAATTACACCTAAATATCTCATGCCTCTTAAACATAGAATGAAATTTGCACTTCTTTGAAACACATTCTATAAATATTTTTGAACTTAAAATTGCAGAGATTTGAAAAAGATAAACTTATCTAAAAGATGGAAAAATTTGTAACTGTTGAAGGGTGTACCACTTTCCACCCAACCACATGAACAACTACTCTTGGTGTTTTCGCAACTTCCCACCCTCTAGCTAGAGTATGATGCCATGAGAGAGAGTTCTTTTTCTCAGTAATCAACAAGGGACAAAAGTTAGTCTCCTTCTCCCACAATAACTTGGTAGTCTAGTCTTCAATCCACCAAGCAACGGAGCCTGTTGTAATTGTTCATTCAATCTCTCAAATTCTCTACAACCTCGTTTATCATCTTGATTAGAGAAAACTTCCCAACAATTCTTGTGCGGATAACAATTTATTTTCTCAATTCTCTTCAGAACTAGATATCTTCACATGCTCCTCCTCTTCAGAAATGGTCTCTAGACCCATTTGTGTGCTTCCTCTTCCCTATTCCCAAGATTTTCGTCTTTTTCTTGCCTTCTACAACAATATTTTATGGGTCAAATCCCCCAATTCATGGGTCAGATCATAAATTTCCATATGGGTACTCTACCCATTCCCTCATTGATTTATGAGGATAACTTTTCAACTACCATATTGACTAGTAAATAAATTCTCTGGGACAAAGGACTGTTATGGGTTTGAGAATTTTAAATCTAGCATAGTATTGAATTGGCAAGGGTCATATCCACCATTACTTGTTCCCCTCACCATTCCCTCTCATGGAAGCATAATTTGTATTGGTAACACCTTCCACAGTTATTCGACAATTTCATTTTTTTATTTAATAACAAAAATATTCACATTTCCTTCTTTAGCAAAGGTTGATCATTTTCCAAAATCCACACATAATTGATTTGTCCATAGTATTTGATCAAAATATAATAATATTTACAAGTTGAGAGGAAACAAGGGTATTAAAATTCCCTTCCCCTTAATGGAACATTATCCTCAATGTTCTACCTACCACTATGATCTTTATGTACAACAATGAACAAAAATGAGTATGCATGTTTCATGGCATCCTCAATTTTCCATGTAGCTTCATCTGGACCAAAGTGTTTCCACTGCCCCTTGACCTATGTAATGGTTATGTTCCTGAGTGGGAATTATTTCCTTTCTACTATGCATTGTGGTTCTGGTAGGAATTCTCCCTCTGGTTCCACCTGGATCACAAACTAGTCAATTACATGATTAGAATCATGTACATATTTCTTCACTTACAAAACATGGAAAACATTATGCGCTTTCATTGTGGGAGGTGTTGTAACCTTTGAGATTTTTTCTGGCTAGCAAACTATACCAAGGCATCCATTAGATTAATTGATTTGTTTTTTTAGTGAATATGTCCTAAAACATAGTGTTTTTGTTGCTAATTTAAGCCTGTATATTTGGTCTTTAAATTTAAAAAAATTAAGTTTAGAAGGAAAATCATTCTATGTTATAGACAATTAAAGCCTTAGAAGATGAAAGAAGAATATAGAGAAAAACAATTTGAAAATTAGAGCAATGTATCTTCTGATAAATATTACTTTAACTTCTAGGAAGAATAAGTAATGTTTGTTTATGTATCCTAAAATCATAATATAGTTTGAACTTTCTAGAATACTTCTTTGAATTCAAAAAGAAATAATGAAATATAAGCACATGTCTCATTTTATACTCACACTATTTTTGAAGAAATATGAAACTTTTAATGATACCTTTGCAGCGTTTATGATGGTAGTTGTTGTACTAAATCATTACATTCATGGTAGTAGATACATCTAAGAAGAAATTGAGAATGTGGAAGTAACAAAGAAAGAGAAATCACATAATCTAAAACACAAAAGTTTGAATCTTCAAAACTTGTAGATATTTTTATTAAGACTTTAAGCTCGGGCCAAAATTCTCCTTTACATTGAGTTATTATGAGTATTTATACAATATAGGTCGAAACCAAAAGTGGTTATTCAATCCTATTTTTTAGGAAATTGAGATACAACAAAATCCTTGACTCCCTAGAAATAGAACAATTGGAGGAGTCAATTCCTAATTTTCTTCTTCTTTAATGAGTCATCCTGCTAATAGTTGGAGGAGAAGATTCCAAGTTGCATCTGAAGGGTAATTGAAATATTTCATTTGTCTGAATTCAATATCCAACTTAGTGTATTTTTCGTAGGTAGGGGTATGTGAGAATAAGTTCTTTGTCTAGCACAAGAGATATAATTCATCTATGAGTAGATCAACAATGGTTTGACCTCTTAGAGTGTTGGTCATGTTTTGAAACTTATCGTCATTTTTCCTTGGCGATAAACAAACTTTTTCTGAAGTCTTCATATCGCAATAACTTTTTGTCTTTATCCCAGGCTAAAGGTAACCCCATTTTCACTAAATTCTCAAATTGTTGGAAAAAGATTCCAAATTCCTTTTCAATGCTATGCATTCATTCTAATCTTGTTGTATCAGATTCCTCTTTGTTAAGATTCTTTCAGTTTCCATCACCATTGTTTTTTTGTCATTAACACCTTTCCTCAACAATGTTTCTCTATAATTTTGATGCAGGAGCATCATCACCAACATGTTAGTGGAGAACAATTCAGCACCCTAGCGTGCATTTTGAAGTGATTTTGAATTTAAATATGGAATATCATATAAATATCTTGAAAGGACTGTAATTAAAGTTCTCAAATGTTAAGAGATTGAACCATCATGTGAGATTGATGGAGATTGTATTTTCTTTAATGTGAGTAATAGTAGTACAGATCTAAAGCATTCACTTTTATCTATCTGTACCGATCATTTATTGTAATAAGACTTAGTAGTTGAAATCTTTTAATTTTATAGCATAGCACTAAGGTAATCGGAGGGTAAAGGCTCTATGAGCCCTCTTGTATAAATATATGTAATATATGCCCAAATGAGGTTGTTGAAGGTTGCTAAAGGCTGAAAGTTATATGAAGTTGTTATTGTTGAGACTTTTGAAGCTTATCAAAAGTGTATGAGCCCATGTACATATCATTTTAATGAATATAACAGAGAAGCGTTGATCCAAAATGTTTGGTGTTGTTGTTACTATGTCTATATAAATGAATGGTAGGCTTTCTGTTTAATTGTAATTCTCTTTCATTACTTGTTTTTATGTTATGAATGCATTACATGGTTAAATGTATGAATATGTAAGGATTAGATCAGTTTCAATTGTTTCTCTTCTATGAGATCATGCAAGGAGTGCATTGACAGAGTCTAGTATGACTCAAAATCTCAGTAGAGATAACATGGAGATTTATATGCAGGGTGTGCATAGTGTTTACAAGGAGTGCGTTGACATAGTCTAGTTGACTCAGAAGTTCAGGAGAGATAACTTGAAGATTTACATGAAAAAGAGTGCAAAGGACCACGTTAGGTGTGTGTAGGTGTGTTTCATATTGTTCAGGAAGAAAGTTTGAGTCGTGTAAGAATTGTTGCAAGGAGTGGACAGTTGCCCACAAAAGGGTTAGGTGAAAGAATCTTGTTGCAAGGTGTGCACAGGGTTGACATTCAACTAAGTGTCACAGAAACATCTGTGAGAAGCTTAAAGTTTCGAGAAGAAACAAGATCATAAGGGATAGCAGATGTAAATTCTTCAGTAGGGAGGAGCCCATTGAAACTTTCCCAATCAATGAGAAAGATCCATTCAGAGGAATCAGGGTCTTTTCAGACCATGAGAATTGGGAGATTTGCACGGAGGATAGTCTTAAAATCCTTTGTCACTTCATGTATTCGGAGTTTTGAAAGTGTCTAAGGAGAGGGATCGTCGAAGTTCTGAAGAGGCAAAGTGAAATCATATCCGTCGATATTAAGGAGGATACATGGCAACAGATCAAAGATTCCAGGAGATAAAGCTCCAGCATATTTGCATGGAGAAAGGAACGATTTATGCTGAAGTCATGAAAGCCAAAGAGATATGGACCGTTGGATCCAGAAGGACACGTGGTGGAGATCCACGTACTTCAGAAGAAGAGTAATTTATATAAAATTATATGTGGAGGAACAAGAACTCCCGAAGCCCAAAGTAGAGAAGTAAATTGTGGTCGTCGATCTGAGAAGGACACGCTTCATCAAATCATGGAATCCAGAAGAGTGCACTCCATAAAAGAAAGGAGGAAGTGGAGTAATTGACCAGAAGTCGTCGTAAGCTCCAGGGTTAAGAAACTAATCCTAGCCATTAGTGTTTTGGCCATGTGGTGTCAGATCTATCACTTCGGTGATAGGACACTTCGGGGAAATTGGAGAGTAAATTCCTAAAGGTTGTAAGTCTTGAAGGTTGGAGTCAAAAAGAGTTATTGATGAATGGAGGGACACATGGAGAGAGGAGATTCACTCCGAAGAATAGTCACTCTGAAAGAAGTGAAGTATGAAGGCACGAGAACTCCCTAATGTCTAAGAGTCAGAGTTCATATGATCCATCCATTGGAACAAGACACATGGCAGAAGATCTCTCACTTCATAGGATTTACACTCTGGGAGAAAGAGGAGTAGATGAGCGTTGACTAGAAGTCATTTGAAGTGGAAACAAAAGACGTGTTTTAACCGTCGATCGATGTGAGAACATGGCACTCGATCCATAGCTCTGGGTACAAATAACTTCGGGGAAAAAGGTGTTTAGAACAATTGAAAATCTTGAATCTCTAAGTCTCGAAGTGAATCACAGTTGTTGGCTATTAGAGAAGCGTGGGTCATAGATCTTGTCTAGGTGATTTTGTCAGTCCGAATTTCGGGGAAAAAGGAGTCAGTTTCACTCGAAACGACTGAATCCTGAAGTCGCGAAGGGGGATAGCCGAAGGTTATAGCCCATGGTCATAAGGAAGAAGAGCCTAGTAGAGGATATAGCACTGGACACTCAGTGTTACCAGAAGCACAAGAGAAAGTGTATGCGGGGGAATCAAACCTGCGTGGGTAACCAAAGGGGTCCTGTGTGAATTGATTCCAGGGTCTAGCAGAGGCACGAAGAGTCGTTTCATCTCAATGAATTGAATATCCTTGACTGGGAGGTCGCATAACCCCGAGGAGAGAAAGGGGGGTGCATCAAGTGGTATTAGATCCTAAGAAAAGGTTATGTCTAACACCATCAAGTGGTATCAAAGCCGCAAATTGTTCTCTGTGTAAAAGAAGGAAGTAGTCTGGTATCATCAAGTGGTATCAACACCATAACATAAACTCTGTGTAAAGGAAATTTCAACACAATGTCTCCTAGAAGACGTGTGGAGAAACCTGTAGCAAACCCAGTTGTGGAAGGGAGATGAGAGAACTTCATGCAATATTAGATGCTATGGAGACAACACAAAGAAGAGCACCTGATGCTGGAGATGCCAATGATGCAAGGAGAGAAGAAATGGAAGTTGAAGGAGTTGCAGAATAATATGTTGCAGAAGGACGCTTGCTGAAAGTTGTTTTCAAATTGGGAGAAAGAGAAAAAATAGAAATCCCCATGTACGAAGGAAAATTAGATGTTGAAGAATTGTTGGATTGGATAAGAGCAATGGAAAAATACTTTGACTATGAAAAATTTGATGATGAGAAGAAAGTAAAACATGTTGTCACTGGATTGAAGGGACACATAGCGATGTGGTGGGATGAAATACAAGTTGACAAAAGAAGGAAAGGAAATAAAAAGATCAAGAACGAGGATAGAATGGTAGCCAAGCTTAAAGATAAATTTATACCCAAATACTATCAGATAAATCTGCTCAGGAAATTACATAATCTGAGATAGAAAGGAAAAAAAGTAAAAGAATACACCAAGGAATTTTATAAGCTGAACATTAGGGTTGGAGAGAGAGAGAAAGATGATGAAAAGGTTTCCAGGTATATAAATGGCCTGAGATATGAAATCTAGGATGAAATCGTCATGATAATGGTGAGGACAATGGAGGATGCTTATCATATTGCACTGAAGGTAGAAGAGAAATTGGTCAGGAAACAAAGCCATTGAAGCAGAGGAAGAAGTGTGAACAGAGGTACGAGAATTGTCCATGAAAAGGCATAGAAGCCCAAGGTTGAGACTGGAAAACCACACAGTCACTCAGAAAGAGGCAAAAATTCCCAAGGGAGACAATATGGTGGAATAAATTCTTTTCCTCGAGGAAGAGGAGGAGAGGTGAAGTGTTATGCCTGTGGAAAACCATGACACATGTCTTGGGAATGCTCCGAGAGAAAGAGAGAAGGACGATGTGAAGCTCAAATTTTGGAAGCACAAAGGAAAAATGTTGAGGCAAAAGGTGTAGAAGATGGGAGATATTTGATGATGAAGAAGGTCCTCTTGAAGCTAGAACCAGAGGTGGAAAAACTAGTGCAGAGGAAAATTTTGTTCAAGACTTATTGCAAGACCAAAGATAGGGTATGCAGGGTGAAAATTCACAGTGGGAGCATTGATAAATTGGTATCCAAATTGTTAGTGTCGGAAGTCACTCCTGGATTGCAGCAGGAGGAGAGCCCGACGCCCATCAGTTTATGTCACGATTTGTTTAATGGGGTGATCAAATGTAATTTAACTCAAAATGATGTGGTTCTAACTCCGAAACCAGGCCAGGCATGCATGAGCGGGTGAGGTCTTAATCAGACTTCAGACAGTAAATCGTAGTAAGGGTGAGTAGGGGGAAGACTTGTATCAGAGAGATGCAAAGGTCTATCGTAAACATCAGGTTTCTAACAGATTGTAGGAGAAGGCATCTAAATGCAAGATCTTCTCACATTCAAACACAAAACACCGGAGAATACAACAATGCAACGATAAATCCTTTATCATAACATGATTTCAATAATTCGCACGAATCATTCGTTCACGAACTCTCTTAGCATAAGATGAAAATTAGATGGAGTAAGAAAGACTGTCTGTCATAAAACAAGAAATCTCACATATAGATGCATAGCCAGAGAACTAGAGTGTGTTAAAACTATACAATCAAGAGCTTTTCTCTACCATCGATACCTTACCAAATACAAAGACTGAGTCTATATACTCAGAAAATTTGCCTAACAGTGGCGCACTCAGTCACCCAAGGCTTGGTGTCCCTTAAGCCGAATTCGGATAGATATTCCTCGTCAGACGTCACCTTAACTGTGCATGGCTCCTGCAGGGGGAGTAGTTGAGCCAGTAAATGTCGAGTTAGCGTGTGCAGACCTCCTCCGGCTAGTTGAGAATTTGGTATGGCTTCTCTGGAAAAATTGGTACACAGGACCTTCTCGAACAGACTTCTTGCCATGCCCTCCATACTTAGCACTTAATGAATGAGGAGAGGTTTCAACCACCCCTTCTCGTCTTCATTTACTCCAAGTGAAGACCAGGATCGAGGTCGGGTCCGATGGAAACTAGAGGTTATGACAGGCCTCTCTGCGACTGAAACTCGACGCATTTGGACCCTTTTGCAAAGCTCTTTTCTTTGCCAAGTGACCACGAGCTGTGACCCTGTGCTTATTCCCAAGGCACTTTTGACGTTCACGAATGGGAAGAAGCTAACCCTTACTTCTTGAAATCGCGATGAGTGAAATGCCAAGATGGCTTAATCTCATGCCACGCGTCCCTCTAGATCTGACAGTTTTTAACTCTCCCGACGATGCCGTGGGCCCGGGTCCTGGACACTCTCATCACTTCGCGCATCGGAGATATGAGGGAGCCGCTTCTTGTGCTTCGAAATCACGATGGGTGAAAAGGTGGAGATCCTAATCGCGCACCAGGTGTCCCCTTTAGATGGATAGCTGAGACTGCTCCTCGATATTGTGGGCTCGCCTTTGGGCACTTTCGGCGCTTCGGTGTTCGTGGTTTCGAGATGTACAAGGACATAAAACCTTCACCCTTTGAACTCGTGACTGCCGAAAAGCCGACGCGACTATATCTCATGCCACGCGTCCTTTGGATGGATGGCTACTATTCTTCCCTGCATACAATATGGGCGCGATATATTTGTGTTAATTTCGGCGCAGCTCTGCTATCTACGATTTCTTGCCAACCGTTGATCTACTTGTATGGATGGATCCAGACCACTGATACTATAATTTTGCCCACTCACTTGATTTTTAAGTCCGAAAAGGACTTCTTCTATGCGTTGCGCTTGGGTTCTCCTCGGGCAACCTGCAGACCTGGATATCCCGGTGTCGAAGACAAGTAATGTTTCTAACATTAGGCTCCATGGGGGATAGAGTCGTCCCTGTGATTCTCTAAGGACTCATTTTGCAGTTCCAGTGCCTTGCTGTCGGGCTATGGAGTCATTTACTAAGCCGAAACAAAAACAAAAACAAAAACGAAGAACATAAAGGACAATATTTACAAAACATAGGAGCCACCGAAGGCTCAAACAAAACATTTTTTAAGAAAATGCCCATTTACTGGGCTGCTGAAAACTTCTTCGCCTTCCAAATCTTGCAACTTGTACGTGTTATTTGAGAAAACCTCAGAGATTCTGAAAGGCCCGATCCACAGGGCTTCAAAATTGTCGTGTTTACCCTTATCTTGCTTAGGAGCATCCCATTTCAGCACCAGGTCTCCTATCTGGAACTCCTCCTTATTGGCTTTCTTATCAAAAACCTGCTTGATCTTCTGTTGATGGTCCTAATTCTGATCATTACTTGCTCTCTGGCCTGCTGGACTTCTACCAGTTGATGAATCCTTCTGACCATGTCATTGGGCTCTTCTTGATAATCCTGGAAGAATTTCGCTACAGGAATGGCCAACTGAGAAGGGAAGACAGCTTCTACTCCATACACTAACTGGAAAGGGGAGATGCCTATAGATCTCTTTGTAGTCACCTGATCGACCCATAGAGCGAATTTTAGCTTTGAATTCCAAGCCTTTTTGTTGTCCTCCAATAATCTTTTGATGATCCTTATGAGACTTTTGTTGGAGGATTCTGCTAAACCATTGCCCTGGAGATAGTATGGAGTGGAGTGAATCAGCTTGATTCCAAATTGCTCACAGAACTTGACCAACAGTTCATCCTTGAAAGAGGTTTCATTATCTGTAACGATCTTTCTCGGGCAACCGAATCTTGTGATGAGGTCTTCCAGGAATCCAATAATTACCTTGTGGGAAGCACTCCTGGTGGGGATAGCTTCGATCCATTTGGTAAAGAAGTCTATGGCAGTCAGGATCCATCTGTGCTGCCCACTGGAAGCAGGGTGGATTTCTCCAATAAAATCTAGGCCCCATTGCTGGAAAGGTCCTGAAACAACTACAGGATGTAAAGGCAGAGACTTGAGCTGTTGCTTTCCTGAAAATCTTTGGCATGTGATACAGGCTCTAACTCTTCTATGGACATCAGCAAACAAGGTGGGATAGTAGTACCCAGCTTTGAGAATTTTGTGGGCTGTGGTCTTCCAGGAATGGTGCCCCCCACATAGGCCGCTGTGAAATTTGACCATGATCCTGTCAGCCTCTTGAGGGTCCATTCATTTTAGAAGTACCCCCAGGGGGTCTTTCCAGTATAAATATTGATCGATAAGGCAGTACCTGATTGCCTTGAGCTTCAGATCTCTCACTTTGTTTCTTTGCAGGCCGTCTGGAGGCCGCAATTCCTATAGAAAGTATATGACATCCTTATACCAAGGACATCGAGCCAATGGGGGCTCCTTTTGAGGCTCTCTTTCAGACAGTCGACCCTGCTGAATTCCTGATAATTCGTTGATGAAACTTATCCCCAAAGCTTGGCAATTGGCTTCAGCCAACAACTTGGCTAAGCCCTGACCTTTGATCAATTTGGTAGGCTTTATTTCCAGGTCGAATTCCAGAATCCTGGCTATCCACTTACTCCTTCTCCCGTCTATGTCAGGCTGGATAAGAATGTCTTTAACAGCAGCTGAGGGGACATAAGCGATGATTTTTTACTGCAAGACATAGATTCTAAAATATTTGAGAGCTTTCACTAAGGCATAGGCCTGCTTCTCCATGATTTCATATCTAACCTCTGCATCTCTTAGTGCCTTGTTGAAGAAGGCAATGGGTTGCTCTCGCCCTTCCTCATTTTTCTGCAACAAGACCACTGCTACTGTATCAAGAGAAGATTAGGAAATCTTTGGAATAGTCAGGACTGATCAGCACATGTGCCTCAGTCAATGCCTTTTTTATTTGGACAAAAGATTCCCTGGGTTCAGCTGTCCATTTCACTTCATTTCCCTTCTTGAGCATGGATGTAATGTGTTTCACCATCTCAGCAAAATTCGAGACGAATCTCCTCAGAAAATTAATCTTCCCCAAAAAGGCCTGAACTTCCTTTAGATCTGGGAAGTGACAGGGTCTGAATTGCCTCCACTCTGCAAGGATCAATCCTCACTCCTTTCACTGATACTATATGGCCTAATAACTTCCCCTCCTCCATAGAAAACAAAGATTTCTTGGGATTTAGGGAAAGTCCGAACCTCCGACACTTCGAAAAAAAAATTCTTAGGTGAAAGCAATGCTCTTTGTCAGACCTGGAGAAGATTGTTATGTCATCCAGATAGATCACCACGAACTTATCTTTCTCCCCGATGAAGGCTATGTCCATGGCTCTCTGAAATGTAGCTCCTACATTCATCACCCCAAATGGCATTTTGGCATACATGAATGTGCCCCAAGGAGTGGTGAAGGCTGTCTTTTCTCTGTCTTCAGGCATGAACGATATCTGATTATAGCCAAAAAAATCGTCGATCATGGAAATCCTAGACGCACCGGTCACCCTCTACAATATGTGTTCCATGTTGGGTAGGGGATAATTATATTTCTTTGAGTTCCTATTCAGGTTCCTGAAATAGACACAAAGCCTGATTTCTCCACTTTTCTTTCTTACCGGAACCAAATTGGCCACCCATTCGGAATATCTTAAGGGGACAATGACCTGGGCCTCTAACAACTTCTTCACTTCTTTCTCCATGATAGGCAACAACATGGGATTTATCTGTCTTAGCTTCTGCCTTAATGGCTTAGCCTCTTCTTTTAGGGGGATCTTGTGTTCAATGATGGATGTGTCATATGTCTTGAGATATTCATAGGTCCATGCAAACACATCAACAAATTCTCTCAGCATCTCAGTATATTTGGCCCTTTGTTCTGTGGTCAAACTCCTTGACAACTTGACAAACTTAGGCTCCTCCGGTGTGCCAATGTTGCACTTGGCTGTGTCAGCACTTTCATCTGAAACTCTACCCTTTACTGCCACATCATTTCCATCAAAAAATCTTTCTAAAGGGATTAGTCCACTCGGAATGTGATTGCTAGGTAGTTGAATGATCTGGTGGTTAGAAATTTTATTTAAAAACACCTCAGGGTGAGGGTTATCTCCCGTATCAAGATCCCGATCAATGTGCAACGCAGAAAATTCATCAACAGATTGGAGAAATTTCTCGATTTCCAGATCGTCTTCGAATACCTTCCAATGCTTGACATTGTCTGGTACCGAGGGCCTATATTTTATTTCAACATTAGATTTGACCATAAGCGGCATAGGAACTCTGAGCAAACTAGCTGAGATAGCTAAAGAATCGGCTGAAGTATTTTCTCCCCTCGGAATGAAAGAAATGTTGAAGGCCAAGAAGAAACTATCAATCAGGTCCCATACCTCATTTCTGTAATTTCTGATCCGGGGGTTATTAGCATGGTAGGCACTTCTGACTTGCTAGATAATCAACTCAGCATCTCCAAATATTTCTATCTCTTTAATTCCCATTTCTTTTGCAGCCCTCATACCCAGAACAAGAGATGCATACTCTGCCACGTTGTTGGTGGTTTCAAATTCTAGCCTATATGACAGGGAAATGGTTTCCTGAGAGGGTGACACAAAAAACACCCCAGCACCAGCGGCTTCCCAGGACGGGGGTGATGGAGGGAGGAAATTCATGAGGAGTGGTGGGTTGCTTTCTGAGTTTAAGAGGGGGCTCGTGAGCATGAGTGAGTTGCAGTAAACTAGAACCTAAATCAGTGTCCAAGGAAAAAATGGGATGGTTGGTAGGATTGGCTTCATCACTGATTATATAGGCCAATTGGGCTTCTCTGTATAGCCTCCTATGTTCTACCCCAAACACTGGGATAGTAGCATAGGTTAGGTCCATCTACAAAGTTCCCCCCAGTCCTTTTATCCAAGATCTTGATAACAACATACCGAACTTGGGGGGGACATCAGCCACTACAATATCCATGAAAACACTTTTCATGGGCAACTGGAACAATGTCACGACTAGGTCTTTGATAACCCCGAGACATTGAACTTTCCTGGAGTCAAAGGAATAGAGGTCATGGTAGGCTCGGGTGACTTCTAGCCCTAACTCCTCCATGACAGTTTTGGGCATGAGGTTATGAGAAGCCCCTGAATCCATCAAGCAGTTGTGCAGTACCTTGTCATGTATGTTCAAGGAAGTGTAGAAGGGAGGGGACGAATCATTCCTGTCTTCTACCATAGGACCTAGAATAACTGCAGGCTTTTCATCTTGCAAATTGATGGATTCTGTGGGAAGGCATGGGATTTCAGACTGTAAAATCTCAGAGAAGCGCTTCTTGAACCCTTCATGCTTAATAAACTCGGTTAGGGGCACAGGGATTCTGATCTTTTGAATTTCATGCTCGAAATTAAAAGAAGATGTAAGCTTCAGAATTTCTGTTATTTCGGGAACATGACTCTGAACTATGGGAGAGAGGGGTCAGGTTTGCTTACCTTTGTGACCATCTGCTACTTCATTGGCAGGCTTCTTTGTTCTAGTGGACTGCTCAAGAACATCAGGCGTTACTTCCTTCTTCTAAGACCTCAGGTCATACCTGCCTTGGCGGCCACTAGCCTTGTTTTCTTTGCTCAGTTCATTTAGCTGACTGTTCATGAGGGACTCCTCGTATGCTAATTGAGTGAGATGAGGAAAAGGAGGAGTATCTCTTAAGCAATGGATTTCAGGATCCAGCTCCTATGTTTCCCCTTCTTCCCCCTTGGCCACAAAATTGTTTTGAAAAGGGGCCTGAATCTTTTGGTCTTCTCTGTCTCTTCCCCTCTCCCTTTGCACAGTTGGGGAAGGAATATTGTTTGGCCTCCTAAAACCTCCTTTGTTTTCGGCGTTCTGAGGGCCCTTGTATGCTTTCTTCCCTTCCACCTTCATTCTCTCTATTTTTGCAGACAGAGACTTCACCATCTTGTTCAGTTCATCCACTTGAGGGTGGGGCACCGATGGGACATAAGTAGAGGTTTTCGACCTTCCCCTTTTTTTGTCTATGTCAGCCTTGTTCCTTGGTCTATCAGCTGCTAATACATTAGATTCCACTTCTATGGCCGTGTCTTGCATTTGAGCTAAGGAGGTGGCTCTTCTTTCTCTCAGTAACAGACAGAAATCGGGGCCAAACGCACTAGCATAAGAAATCTTGGCTGAGGCTTCTGAAGGCTTTATTTCGGCAGGGATTTTATTATACATCTTATTGAATCTTTTGGAGAAATCAGAGACAGATTCCCCTTCCATCTTCTTCAAAGACCCAAACTTTGTCATGTAATACATGAAATCCTTCTTGTATCCCCACTGCCTCAGGAAAGCACTATCCAGGGCTTCGATCCCAGCAATAGATCTGAGAGCCAATCCTCTAAACCATTTCCTGACCTCACCATCCAGGCTCTAGACGAAGACCCTCATCCAGACATCTTCATCTTCAATGTTCAGGTTGTCTGCATAACTGTAGAAAGAAGTCAGGTGTTCTTCCGCAGTTATGTCTCCCTCTCCAGTGAACTTGGGCATATACTTCAAGTAATCCCCAGTAGGGAGAGGATTCATAGGATGTGGTAGGATTAAGGGAGCATATCTGGCAGCGACTATGGCGTCCATCCTGTTTAGAGGGGGATTAGCACTAGCCATAGGAATATTAGGTGGGGGGGAACCTGGAGGAGAAGGAGTCCCTGAAGGGGCTACTGGGAATGATTCACGAAGTGGAGTGGGAAACAAAAGGGGATCTAAGGAAAAGGCTAACGAACTCAAGTCAGCGGGTGTTCCCCTTTGCACAGAAGTGGTAAAACTAGGCGTGGGGAAACCTTCTACGGTCCTAGGTCGACACCAAGGTAGAGCTTCGGAGGAGAGGGGAGTGACAAGGATTCCTCCCTCCTTTCCCAGACTAGGAGGGGAAAACTTAGTAGGAACACTCCCAAATTTCAGTAAATGGGAAACCTCTGAAGGAGGTCTATCAAGAAACTGAGGGGGGGAAAACGGAGTTCTTACAGAAGGAGTTGGCAGATTACCTGGTTCAGCGGCAACAACTTCTTCCTCATAGGCCTTTCCTTTCCTGAGAACCGCCTCTGAATCAGTTTCAGGTGTAGCTAGAGGCAGCTATGGATGAGACCGCGTGTGTCTACCTCTGAAAGCCACAATTAACACGGCAGGTTCACCACAGTGGAGTCGTCACAATGGATTCGCCAGGTGCATAGTAGCAATCTCTAAAGGCTTTGATACCTGATGCACCTTCAGAATCAGAGGCTCAATGTCGTTCAATCCCGGGGAAAATTTTGAACTTCGTCCTCGGCAACGGCACTAGAAATGTTAGCATCGGAAGTCACTCCTAGATTGCAGCAGGAGCAGAGCCCAACGCCCATCAGTTTATGTCACGATTTGTTTAATGGGGTGATCAAATGGAAGTTAACTCAAAATGATGTGGTTCTAACTCCGAAACTAGGCCAGGCATGCATGAGCGGGTGAGGTCTTAATCAGACTTCAGTCAGTAAGTCGTAGTAAGGGTGAGTAGGGGGAAGACTTGTATCAGAGAGATGCAAAGGTCTGCCGTAAACATCAGGTTTCTAACAGACTTTAGGAGAAGGCATCTAAATGCAATATCTTCTTACATTCAAACACAAAACACCGGAGAATACAACAATGCAACGATAAATCCTTTATCATAACATGATTGCAATAATTCACACGAATCAGTCGTTCACGAACTCTCTCAGCATAAGATGAAAATTAGATGGAGTAAGAAAGACTGTCTGTCATAAAACAAGAAATCTCACATACAAATGCATAGCCAAAGAACTAGAGTGTGTTAAAACTGTACAATCAAGAGCTTTTCTCTACCATCGATACCTTACCAAATACAAACACTGAGTCTATATACTCTGAAAATTCACCTAACAGTGGCGCACTCGGTCACCCAAGGCTTGGTCTCCCTTCAACCGAATTCAGATAGATATTCCTCGTTAGACGTCACCTTAACTGCGCATGGCTCTTGCAGGGGGAGTAGTTGAGCCAGTAAATGTCGAGTTAGCATGTGCAGACCTCCTCCGGCTAGTTGAGAACTTGGCATGGCTTCTCTGGAAAAATTGGTACACAGGACCTTCTCGAAAAAGCTGCTTGCCAGGCCCTCCATACTTCGCACTTAATGAATGAGGAGAGGTTTCAACCACCCCTTCTCCTCTTCATTTACTCCAAGCGAAGACCATGATCGAGGTTGGGTCCGATGGCAACTGGAGGTCGTGACAGGCCTCTTTGCGACTGAAACCCGATGCTTTTGGCCCCTTTTGCGCAACTCTTTTCTTTCCCAAGTGACCACGGGCTGTGACCCTGTGCTTATTCCCAAGGCGCTTTCAGCATTCGCGAATGGGAAGGAGATAATCCTTACTTCTTGAAATCGTGATGAGCGAAACGCCGAGACGACCTAATCTGATGCCACACGTCCCTCTAGATCTGACGGTTCTGAACTCTCCTGACGATGCCGTGGGCCCGGGTCCTGGACAATCTCGTCACTTCGCGCATCGAAGATATGAGGGAGCCTCTTATTTTTCTTCGAAATCGCGATGGGAGAAAAGGCGGAGAGCCTAATCGCGCACCAGTTGTCCCCTTTAGATGGATGGCTAAGAATACTCCTCGATATTGTGGGCCCGCCTTTGGGCGCTTTCGGCTCTTCGGGGTTCGGGGTTTCGAGATGTACAAGGACATAAAACCTTCACCCTTTGAACTCGCGACTGCTGAAAATTCGACGTGACTAGATCTCACGCCACACATCCTTTGGATGGACAGCTACTATTCTTCCCTGCATACAATATGGGCGCGATCTCTTTGCGATAATTTCGGCGTAGCTCTGCTATCTGAGATTTCCCGCCAACCGTTGATCTGCTTGTATGGATCGATTCGGACCACTGATACTATAATTTTGCCCGCTCACTTGATTTTTAAGTCTGAAAAGGACTTCTTCTATGCACTGCGCTTGGGCGCTCCTCGTGCAACCTGCAGACCTGGATATCCCGGTGTCGAAGACAAGTAATGTTGCTAACACAAATAAATGGTGGAGAATTTGGAGTTGGAGAGAATTGCACATCTGAGTCTGCATAGAGTCTCATGGTTGCAGAAAGGACACTAGGTAATGGTAACTAAACAATTCCTAGTTGAATTTAAGATAGGAGGATATAGAGATGAGATTTTGTGTGATGTGATTCCCATGGATGTATGTCATGTCTTGTTTGGGAGGCCATGTAAGTTTGACAAAAATTTCATTCATGATGGGAGAAATAATACTTATACCCTGGAGAAGAATGGTAGGACACACATGCTACTACCAATAGAGGATAAGAAGGTGAAGGAATAATCCAACACAAGTATAATTTTCATGAGTGGGAAGGAACTCCTAAGTGAAGTCAAGAAGGAACAAGAGATGCAATTTGATATGGTGAGGAAGCCCAAATTCATCCTTATGAGTACTTCTATGGATGATCTGCCTGAAGAAATTCAGGAGCTGTTACAAAATTTTGTTGACATAGTAGTGGAAGAGTTACCTCGCTCATTACCACCCATCAGGAGTATCATCCATCACATTGATCTCATACCAGGATAAATTCTACCAAACAAATAATTGTACATATTGACACCTCAAGAGAATGAGGAGGTAAAGAGACAAGCCCGGGATTTGATGGACAAGGGTTTAATCAGAGAAAGCACGAGTCCATGCATAGTACCAACTGTGTTGATTCCAAAGAAGGATGGAGGATGGAGAATGTGTACAGACTCAAGGGACACAAAAAAATCACCATCATGTACATATTTCCTTTTCCAAGGATGGATGACTTAATGGATTGTTTGAGCAGAGAAAATTGTTTTTCAAGAATAGACCTGAAAAGTGGATATCACTAGATAAGGATGAGAGAAGGTGACGATTGGACAACAACCTACAAAGAGAACGAAAGGTTGTATGAGTGGATTGTTATTCCATTTGTCCTGACAAATGCCCCAAGTAATTTTATGAGGTTGATGAATGAGGTATTGAAATATTTTATTGGTAAGTTTGTGATTGTATATTTGGATGATATATTAGTCTTCAGTAAAATTGAAGAAGAGAATTTGAGGCACTTAACATTAGTGATGAGAATATTGCAGCGAGAGAAGTTGTTGATAAATCTGAAGAAATCCTCTTTTATCAAGACATAAATCATCTACTTGGGTTTTTTAATCTCTTCAAATGAATTGAAGATGGGTCCAGATAAGGTGAGAGAAATCAGAGAATGGCCATCACCTAGGAGAATATTTGAGGTGAGAATCTTCCATGGATTAGAAAGTTTCTATCGAAAGTTCATTAGAAATTTCAGTGGTATTTGTGCACCAATATTAGATATCGTGAATAAGAGACACAAGTCTTTTAAGTGGATAGAAGAAGCTGAGAAAAATTTTAGGATATTAAAGGAGAAGATAACAGAACAACTGATTCTGGTCTTGCCAAATTTTGGGAAGATGTTTCAAGTACAATGTGATGCTAGTGGAGTAGCAATTGGAGTAGTCTTGAGCCAAGATAATAGGCCTGCTGCATATTTCAGTGAGAAGTTCAATGACACCAAGAGGAAGTACTCCACATACGATAAATAATTTTATGCAATAATTCAAGCCTTAAAGAAATGGAGGCATTATCTTGTTCCAAAAGAATTTGTTTTGTACAACAATAATCAGGCTTTACAATTCATAACTAGACAAGAGAAGTTAAATCAAAGACATGCTACGTGGACAAAGTTTATTCAAAATTTCACTTTTGTCATTAAACATATTTATGGTAATGATAACAAATTTGTTGATGCATTGAGTAAGAGATGTCTGATTCTGCAGAAATTTCAAGTGAAAACCTTAGGGTTCGAACACCTTAAGGAGATGTATTGTGATGATCTAGATTTTAAAAAGGCATATGAAGCATGTGCAAATATTGTACTTAGAGACAGAATTCAGTGGACATAGTATCTGATTCAAGATGAATTGTTTTTTAAAGGTAGCCAGTTGTGCATACCAAGGTGCTCAATGAGAGATAATATACTGAAGGAAAAACATAATGGAGGTCTAGTAAGACATTTTGTCCATGACAAGATATTTGAACAGTTGAATAGTTCATACTATTGACCAGGTATGAGGAAAAAGCGAAGAAATTTGTAAACAGATGTAATATTTTCCAGTATGCAAAAGGAAAATGATAGAACACTAGGTTATAACAACCATTTCCTATTCCAGATAGGCCTTGGGATGCAACAAACATGGATTTTGTGTTGGGATTGCCAAGAACAAAAAGGGGAAGTGATTCCATATTTGTTTTAGTTGATAGCTTCTAAAATATGTCACACTTTATCCCATGCCAGAAAACTTATGATGCAACACACATTGAAAATCTGTTTTTCAAGGAAGTTGTGAGACTTCATGGGTTGCCCAAGAGTATTGTCTCAGATAGGGACACCTAATTTGTTGGTCATTTCTGGAGGACATTGTGGAAGAAATTGGGGATGGAACTGTCCTCTAGTTTTTCATATCACCCTCAAACAGATGGAAAAACTAAGGTGGTAAATCAAATTTTAGGAAATTTGTTGAGGATTCTGGTCATTGAACATCATAGCTAGTGGGATCAGATTCTTTCACAAGCAGAGTTTTCATACAATGACTCACCAAACAGGAGTAAAAGAAGGATTCCATTCCAGATAATATATGGGATGAAGCCAAGAGGAGTATCATAGTTGAGATATCTGGAGAAGGATGAATTCATAAGTGCTGGAGAAGAAGACTTCACTACAGAGATGCAGAAGATTCATAATCAGATCAAAGAGCAGTTGTAGAACAACAATAGATAATATAAATGCAAAGTTTATCATCATAGGAGAGAACTTCAATTTGAAGTGGGAGATCAAGTTCTGACACATCTCAAGAAGGAAAGGTTCACAAGGGGAACATATAACAAACTAAAGTTGAAGAAGATAGGACTGTGGAAGATCCTAAGGAAATTTTATGCCAATGCTTATGAGATAGAGCTGCCAGAGGATGTGGGAATATCCCCCATATTCAACATTTCAGAGTTGTATCCTTACAGGGAAGATGACACAAGAGGATCAGAAGATCAAAAAGAGATCCAGTGGGAGAAGAAGATGGCTATAACAGAAAAGCCGTAGATGGAGGAGATTATAGATCGGAGGATTGGTAAGAATACCAGGAGAAAGACTTATTTTGAGTATTTGGTAAAGTGGAAATGACATCCAATAGAAGATGTCAGTTGGGTAAATGAAACAGATATTCAGAAGCATGGAAAGTCAATGCAGGAGCTCATGGATAGGAGTCCATGAATTTTTTTCCAAAGGATTATGATGCAGGAGCATCGTCACCAACATGCTAGTGGAGGACAACTCAGTGCCCTAGCACGCATTTTGAAGTGATTTTGAATTTAAAGATGGAATATCATATAAATATCTTGAAAGGATTGTAATTAAAGTTCTTAAATGTTAAGAGGAAAAATCATCACGTGAGATCGATGGATATTGTATAATAGCAATACAGATATGAAGAATTCGCTCATATCTGTTTGTACCAATCATTTATTGTAATAATCCTTAGTAGTTGAAAGATCTTAATTTGATAGGATAACACTAAGGTAGTCGGAGGGTAAAGGCTCTATGAGCCCTCTTGTATAAATATATGTAATATATGCCCAAATGAGGCTGTTGAAGGTTGTTGAAGGATGAAAGTTATCTGAAGTTGTTATTGTTGAGACCATTGAAGCTCATCAAAATTGTATGAGCACATGTACATATCACTTGAATGAATATAACAGAGAAGCATTGATCCAAAATGTTTGGTGTTGTTGTTACTGTGTTTGTTTGAATGAATGGTAGTCTTTCAATTTAATTGAAATTCTCTATCATTACTTGTTCTTATGTTATGAATGCATTACATGGTTAAATGGATGAATCTGTGAGGATTAGATAAGTTTCAATTTTTTCTCTTCTACGATCTCATGCAAGGAGTTCCTAGTGTCTGCAAGGAGTGCGTTGATAGAGTCTAGTGTGACTAAGAAGCTCGTGAGAGATAACGTGGATATTTATATGCAAGGTGTGCATAGTGTCCGCAAGGACTGCATTGACAGAGTCTAGTTGACTCAGAATCTTAGGAGAGATAACTTGAAGCTTTACTTGCAAAAGAGTGCAAAGGACCATGCCAAGTGTGCGTCATATTGCTCAGGAAGAACAATTGAGTCATGCAAGAATTGTTGCAAGGAGTGCATAATTTCCCACAAAAGGGTTAGGTGAAAGAAGCTTGTTGCAAGGTGTGCACAGGGTTGAAATTCAACTAAGTGTCGCAGAAACATCGAGGAGAAGCTTAATTTTTTGAGAAGAAACAAGCTCATAAGGGATAGCGGATGGAAATTATTTAGTAGGGAGGATCCTACTGAAAATTTCCAAATCAACAAGTAATACCCATTCAGAGGAATCAAGGTATTTCTAGACCATGATATCTAGGAGAGTTGCATGGAGGATAGTCTTAAAATCCTTCGGCACTTCATGTATTCAGAGGTTTGAAAGTGTCTAAGGAGCGGGATCACCGAAGTCCCAAAGAGGCGAAGTGAAATCTTAGCCATCGTTATCAAGGAGGATACGTGGCAGCAGATGAGAGAGTCTAAGAGATAAAGATCGAGAATATTAGCATGGAGCAAGGAGTAATTTATTCCGAAGTTTCGAAGCCTAAGATATCTGGACCGTTGGATCCAGAAGGACATGTGGTGAAGATCTGCGTACTTTAGAAGAAGAGTACCTCAGAGAAAAATCTGTTTGGAGGAACCAGAACTCCCAAAGCCCGAAGTAGCAAAGTAAATTGTGGTCGTCGATATGAGAAGGACAAGAATCATCAGATCGTGCAATCCAAAAGAGTGCACTCCAAAAAAGAAAGGCGGAAGTGGATTCATTGACCAAAAGTCATCTGAAGCTCCAGGGGTAAGAAGCTAATCCTATCCTTTAGTGGTTTGGACACATGGCTTCAGATCTATCACTTCGGTGATAGGACACTTCAGGGAAATTGGAGAGTAAATTACCAAAGGTTGTAAGTACCGAAGGCCATAGTCAATAGGATTCGTTGATGAATGAAGGAACACGTGTAGAACAAAGATTCACTCCGAAGAATAATCACTACGGAAGAAGTGAAGTGTGAAGGCATGAGAACTCCCGAAGGCCAAAGCACCAGATTTCATCTCAGTTTTCCATTGGAATAGAACGTGTGGCGAAATATCTGTCACTTGAGAGGATTTACACTATGGGAGAAAGAGGAGCAGAGGAGTGTTGAATCTAAGTCATCTGAAGTGGAAACAAAGGAATCATTTTAACCATCGATCGAGGTGAGCACATGGAATTTGATCCATAGCTCTGGGTACGAATAACTTCAAGGAAAAAGGTGTTTAGAACACTCGAAACTCCCGAATCTTGGAGTCTCGAAGTGAAACATAGTCATTGCTTGTTGGATAAGTGAGGGTTGTAGATCTTGTCCAGGTGATTTCATCGGTCTGGAGTTCGGGGAAAAAGGAGTCAGCTGCACTCGAAACAACCAAAGCCTGAAGTTTCAAATGGGGCTATCCGGAAGTTATATCCCTTGGTCATAAGGAGGAAGATACTAGTAGAGGAGCTAGTGCTTGCCAGTCAGTGTTACCAGGATCACAAGAGAAATCATGCGTGGGGGAATCAAACATGCATCGGTACCAAAGGCGACATGTGTGAATTGATTTCAAGGTCTAGCAGAGGCCCGAAGAGTCGATTCGTCTCAGTGAATTGAGGATCCTTGACCGGGAGGTCGCGCAACCCCGAGGAGAGAAAGGGGCCTACATCAAATTTGAATTCAAGAACTTTATGATCTAAGTTGTTACTTATGGTATTTTTCCTAATTCATGAAATATTTTACGTATCACCTCATATACTTCATCCACCATCAAGATTTCATTATCTATGATTTTGAAGTAATCCCAAACCATGGCTACTTCACTAATAATTTCATCCTAGATGAGATGTTTGGCTCCTACAAAATATGGTTTACCTGACAATTTAGTCTTCATTTGTTCCATATCAGTCAACATTTTAACTTTCAACTTCTAATACTATGAAATAGTGTGTCTTTGTCTTTGATTTCTTCTTTCTACTGTGAGATGTTTTTCTTTAGGTTCTCAATTTCAACACCTTTTAGATTTAGATCTGTTAATTCCCTTGATAGTCCATTTGTTAGATCTGATGTTTCTACTGCTTGAAAAGATGAAGATCCTCCTTTTAAAATTTCAATCTATTTTTCATACATTTCCATATGTTCACCCATCTCTGCCATTTTCTTCACAAGTTTATATTTCTGTACCTGGATTGCTTGGAGTTATGGACTTTGTACATGGTCAATTCCTAGTATTTTGAGCTTTTGTTTCAAAACTTTGATTTCTTTGTCTTTTATTTTCATCAATGCTTGTATGGATGCATCATCTTTTGGATTTGTTCCAAGTTCTATTATCCATTGTTCTAGATCCTCCATTCTTATATGTCTAGTTCTGGTAGCCAAATTTTCATTCTTCAACTAGGTTCTAAGCTTATCATTGATAGCTTGAAGTTTCTTGATTCCAATATTACCTATCAAAACATCTATGTAGTTTTTATGTGCAAGTATCCAAAGGATGAACATTACTCATATCTATAGAGATGTTTGTTACTTTTTTCTGATCCTTTGGCTCCATGACTTCTATATTCATCTTCCTTTTCTCATAGTCTACAACTGAGATCATTCTGGTTTGACATGTATCATGGTCATAGATTTTATGAATCATACTTTTCTTGATTCTTTCACCTTCCTTTATAACTTTCATGAACTATTGAGCTTGGTCCAATTTCCTTGATTGATCACTGGTTCCTGACTCTGTCTCACTTCGAGTTGCCATAACTTTGAGCTTTTTTGTACACATCACTTCTAGAGTCACATTAGGGCCTATTTTCTTTGGCATTATTTATTCAGGAAACTTTGTTTCCTCTTCTTCAATTTCTTCTAATTTATGCTTCTTAGATGATCCTTCTTCCCCTGATTCTAAAATTTTAAAGCAGACTCTGAATGTTTCCTTTTGTATGTTTTTTCAAACTTTTTTGGAGTTTTTGTGATTGGTACTTTGTTAATTGATCAAGTTCTTTACCATGAATCCATATAAAGTTCAAAACATCTTTCCAACTATTTTGGTTTACCAATATCTTCAATTGCTCTTTTTTTTATGTTGATAAGAACTTTTCCGATGTAAAATTATTTTTGATGAAATTATTCCATGAGGGTCATAATTCCATGGTTCTACTTGTTGTAATCCTAGAGTTGAAAGCATATTTGTTGTAACCTGCAATGATGACCTAGTATTCAAAATGAAAGGACCTAATTCCTTATTTAATTTAAAAGTTACCTTATCCTTATTAGGCACAAAATGAATTTCATCAGAGTTCAATATTTTCCTAACATATTTAAGAGAAAAAATCCAGGGAGTCATAAAAACAAGAGAGTGAAATGGAGCAAGTTGAAAACCATAAATCTTGATTTTAGTATAATGTTCAAAGACATACCAGTCTCCCACTCTTTTGTCTGGGGTTAATTGTAAAAGTTTTTTGCACTCAGAAAATATTCTGGGGGGGTCTTGATTATGTATGATTTGGTAAGATTTGGACATAAATTGATCCACATATTGGGAAAATTCAACATTCGGAGGATTTTTAATAATCATAGTAGTCTAGTGAGAGACTGAGGTAGGATTACTAAGGTCATATTCAAATTTTAGCCCTATATGCATGAAATGAAAAGCTTGTGTAAACAAAAAGAGATGAACCATGTAAGACTGGTTTATGAAGCTTCTGAGAGGCTCGAATTCAAAAAGGCAGTAATAAATTTGATCTGCTGTGAACTGGGTGTAATTTAATTTAGTGATAGGTTTAGGTGTGATTAGGCAGATTGAAACCATCATTCCTAAGACAAATTCATCAACTGTTAGATCATTCACTTTCCCTAATATCGTAGAAATCGTTGAAATTATTTTTCAAGAAGTATCGGGGAAGATATCTTTTTGAATGACCACATTATCTGTAGGAATATTTAGGTTCATACATAGGTATAATTGTAGTAAAGAAACCCTATCTTTTGATTCCATTTCTCTGAAATATTTGGTTTCCAATAACTCATTTAATGGTTCACTATTGGGGTTAAGTGACCATCTCATCATCTCATTTATAGTATGGGAGTTTAATTCAATGAGAACATGCC
>SNQJ01S0098644.1:0-31165 GCA_010110895.2 Picea sitchensis | reverse complement strand
CATTGTTGGTACATGGTATGGTACATGTGTTGATGTACATTGTTTTTGTACATGTTTGATGGTTGAGGTACATGGTACATGTGTTGGTGCATGGTTGATGCACTTGTTGTGGTATAGGTGTTGGTGCATGGTTTATGCACTTGCTTTGGTACATGGTTGATTCTTGGTATGGTACAATTTGATGGTTTGGCACATGGTTGAGACACATATCTTGTGATGGTATGTTGGTGATCTTGGTACATTCTTGGTAGAGGCATGTGTTGGTGATGTTGGGCATCTAGTTGAAAGGCATCCTTGGTATATGATCCATGTGAGAATATCTGGTTTAGTATCAGTGACAGTGACATGATGGACATGTTGATGTGATAGGTTGGATACAATGACAGGTTGATGACAATGACATGTTGGATATTGGTGACTAGTTACAAGTTGATGTGACAGTTGTAGTGACAGTGATTATGGTTGTGATAGTTTGGCCTACACTTATATGTCAGGGAAACATGATGGGGCAATGAAAGGGGGTTGTAGCCTCCTTCCTATTGGTGCTAGAGAAAATTGGGATTTGGAGCTTCCTTCAGGTTGGAGCCTAAGAATTAGGGAGTTTTAGCCTCCTTCTGGTTGCACCCATATAATACAGGGAGTTGTAGCTTCCTTCAGGTTGGAGCCTGTAAATAGGGGGTTGTATCCTCCTTCCAATTGCAGCTAGAGAATTGGGAAGTTGGTGCTTCCAATGAATGTAATCTTTGATATATAAGAAAGAATTTTGTGGTTCTCTCCCATTTTTGTTTCCACATAAACTATGGTGTACTGTGTATTTGATGTGATGTTTCTCATGTTTATATGTTCATGATATACTAATGATATATTGATTATATACTATTGATAAAAGTTGACATTTATATATTGTGGTTAAAAGTGGTCAAAGTGCTCATACTAATTCACCTCCCCTTCTCAGTATTCCAACAAAGAAGACATTTGGAATCATAAGGTAAAAAGAAATATTCAACCTCCATCAAAGACAATCATCAATAAAGATCAAACCTCCCACTCCCTCAAGGTACACAAAGAATTAACATTAGGCTCAATCATTGGATGATTAGGCATTAGAATTCAAATTTTAGTAGGGGGTCCCTTTCCTTTCACTTGTAAAAGAAAAAGTGAAGGGGGGTTGTTGAGGTCTCAAAAAAATGACATGGACCTTTGCTCTTNCAAAAAATGGTCATACACCGGAAGAACCAATTATCTTTGTCAATAGAATTCTAGGGCCTTTACTTCAGATATGAATTTTAAAGATAATCTTAACAAACTACGAACAATTTTCCAATAATCATGGGTACCACAATGATGAAAAATTTCTAAAAGATATAACCCAAAATTTATAGCATTTGTAATCTAACACACTCTTTTCAAAGAGCCAATTAGTGAAGTAATTATTTGATTAACTGTATACTTTAGACTGGATTTTTTCTAACCATGGGTTTTCACGTTTTATAACAAGCAATTATATAAGTCTGTTCCTCATCTCTCTTTTCCCGACATTACTTCGCTTCTAGTGAGTGTTCATAGCCATGATGAAGTTTTTGCGGTACTATGCAAGCATAGCCCCGCTTCCAATGAGCATCCATAGCCCCAACATGTTTATTTGTACCTCCCACACTATTAGTAGTGCCTCCAATTTCCTTTTATATTTCAAATTATGCTCACCCTTTTATATTTTATATATAGATATGCATATGCACATAGGGTGTGAAGGAAGAAGAGTGATACAATATTTTCTTTGATTTGTTGAGTAGGTGTTATGCATTTTAGTTTAACCCACAGGTCTCCCCAATATCTATCATAGTATTATCCATTTTATTAATATGCAGTGGATGAATTAATAACTAATATCTATCATAGTATTAGCCATTTTATTAATATGCACTAAACTTATTATGTAATGCACACAATGCATTTTAATGCATAGGAGGTTTCATGGAACCTGGATAACATGGCACAGAGTATTAAGGAAAATCCATAGTTATAGGACAAAAGTGTGCAACTATGGACAAGTCTACAAGAGGATGAAAATTTGCAAGTGTTGGGAAAAAATGAAGAAGGTGTCAACACAAACATGCAGGATTTGAAGAAAAAGAAGAAGGTAATGAACATACAGGAGATATTGAGGAGTGCATAGGAGATAAAGAACTTATAGGAATAATTAAAGAATGTGCAGATAGAGAAGCAGTCGAGGCAGGATCTAATGGAGCCATTACACGAAGAAGCAGAAAAATTGTTGATAGAGATGGATGCAACCAAGGGTCATATGGAAAAAATTAGGTTGGAGGTTGAATATATGTTGAAGGGAAATCTCATTGCAAATAATATGGATTCTATTTCATAGAATATTCCACAGTTCAAGACTTGTGTTGAAGATATTTCAGGTTGATTCCAAGAGTTGGAGAAGTCTGTCAAATATGCAAACACTACCTGAGTGGATCAGGAAGAGCCACAGGTAAGTATTGGGGGCCTGTTGGAGAAGACTATTTTGGGAAAAAAGTTTGAGGAATAAGGAAGAGTGCAACAAATGAGGCAAGAAGCTAAGGAATAGACCAAATAAGGAGAACGCAATGAGAATTAAGTAAAATTAGCACACAAGAAGGCAAAGAAGCAGCGCACACTGAGAATTTAGGAAAAGCAACGCAGAGTCAAATCAAGATGTGGTTGGATCGAATACCAACCACGCGCAAGAGGTTGTAAAGTGGATAAGCCTAATCCACTCAGGGTTAGGGTTTTGGTAATCAATGTAATTGGTTTTTACCCACTTTTGTAGTATAAATACATGATGTATGCGATAACTAGGAGGATATCATAGATGATGTTATCTATCATAGTTTCGGTGAAGAAATTCAGTCTTAGAGTCTTTTTGAGAGATTTTGGTTGTATGATCTGAGTAGATCAAATGATGATTGAGTATGATGGAGTGTACATGAGGGTCAGGTCACAAGTTTCGGATCTTGGTGCAACACTAGTGAGCCCCACTAAACTTATTATGCAATGCACACAATGCACTATTTGGAAGAAGATGAATAACTAATACTATGATAGATATTATGGCTAATACTATCTATCATAGTATCAAGTTTAATAAGTTTAATGCATATTAATTCATTGTGTGCATTGCATAATAAGTTTAGTGGGGCTCACCAGTGTCGCACCAAGATCCAAAACTTGTGACCTGACCCTCACTTACACTCCATCATACTCAACCATCATTTGATCTACTCAGATCATACAACCAAAATCTCTCAAAAAGACTCTAAGACTGAATTTCTTTACCAAAACTATGATAGATAACATCATCTATGATATCCTCCTAGTTATCGCATACATCATGTATTTATACTACAAAAGTGGGTAAAAACCAATTACATTGATTACCAAAACCCTAACCCTGAGTGGATTAGGCTTATCCACTTTGAAACCTCTTGCGCGTGGTTGGTATTCGATCCAACCACATCTTGATTTGACTCTGCGCTGCTTTTCCTAAATTCTCAGTGTGTGTTGCTTCTTTGCCTTCTTGTGTGCTAATTTTCCTTAATTCTCGGTGTGTTCTCCTTCTTTGGTCTATTCCTTAGCTTCTTGCCTCATTTGTTGCACTCTTCTTTATTCCTCGAACTTTTTTCCCAAAATAGTCTACTCCAACAGGCCCCCAATACTTACATGTGGCTCTTCTCGATCCACTCAAGTAGTGTTTTCATATTTGACAAACTTCTCCAACTCTTGGAATCAACCTGAAATATCTTCAACACAAGTCTTGAACTGTGCAATATTCTATGAAATAGAATCCATATTCTTTGCAATGAGATTTCCCTTCAACATATATTCAACCTCCAACCTAATTTTTTCCATATGACCCTTGGTTGCATCCATCTCTATCAACAAATTTTTTTCTTCTTCATGTAATGGCTCCATTAGATCCTGCCTCAGCTGCTTCTCTATCTGCACATTCTTTAATTATTCATGTAAGTTCTTTATCTCCTATGCACTCCTCAATATCTCCTGTATGTTCATTACCTTCTTCTTTTGCTTCAAATCCTACATGGCTATGTTGACGCCTTCTTCATTTTTTCCCAACACTTGCAAATTTTCATCCTCTTTTAGACTTGTCCATAGTTGCACACTTTTGTCCTATAACTTTGGATTTTCCTTAATACTATGTGCCATGTTATCCAGGTACCATGAAACCTCCTATTGTCTCTGTGATATCACTTTTGGTGGCATGCTTGGGTTAAATAGTGCCATTAAGTATGTTATGTGACTTTTATAGTTTTCCATCGCTTGCTCTATCTTCCCAATTTTCTCTTTTTTTTGTAAATGTGCCCCTTCTTGTGTGCTATCTGTAATTGACTTGAAGAATTATTCTACGTACTCCTTGATTTGGCCAATTCACTGCTTTTCTTGGTCCTTTTCAATATTCACTTCATGGAGGGTTATATTTAGTGTGTCCCTTATGTCCTTAGATACTTGTAACTCTATCGTGTTCATGTGTGTTTTTGATTGGATCTCCTATGCAACGATAACTTGCATTTTGTACAGTGCTTTAGTGGGGACCCTGAAAAATTCCAGGTACAAGTGAGAAATATCCTTTAGTTGTTTATGCACTGTCTCCTCATCCATTTTCAGTGTATCCTGAGTGATAAAAAAATGCTCACTTCCCGATGCTATAATCTGGATGGTTTCTTACGCAGGGACTATATTTTCCTGAACAATTTGTTGTGGTTGTGCCTTTTCCTTCTATTTCACTGCATCAAGTTACAGTTGTGCCAAAATTTTCTTAATGTCTGACAACTTCTTTATGATCTCCTCTCTTTTCTTCTCTGCATCATCTGACAACTCTGTTGCGCGGTCTTGTACCTTTTCTACCACCATATTTGCATCATTTTCTATGATTATAAGTTCAGGGACACCTTTGTGTACCTTCATATTCTTTATTTTTCCTTCTGCGTGTAGCACAATCCTCTTCATCAACATAGTTTCTATCTACATTGAAGTTGTAGGTACCTCTATATCCGAGATATCTCCTCCTCCTTGTTCCTCCTACGTGGTAACATTTTCATCCTTTTGTGCTCCTTCATTGTCCACTCTGACACAATCCTTCTCTTGCACTAATGGATTGGGAATGTTCTTCTGTTTTATGGGTTTCCTTACTGTCACGCTCCCTCCAATATCCTTTGCACGCTCTGCATCCTTCCTGGTGTTTTCTACTGGACTGCTAGATTTCTATGACGTGCCAGCTTCTACTGGTTTCTTTCCTTTTTTTCCCTTCTTTGAGGTCATTAGTACCTTCCACTCATCTAGCCAATATTTCATGGCCGATTAGACTTCCTCTCCAGTGACACAATACCTCATCTACAACCAATTCTTCTTTGAGTCCCTTTTGACCTAAATCCATACATTGTGTCTAGATACCTAGAATTTTGCTATATTCGTATTCTCCTCCACCACTTTTGGTGGTATCCTTCATGTCTCAGCCACCATTTCCTATATTTCATCGAAATACATCACAAATATACTGGAGTTGGCCTTCCTTTATTTTTCGAATTATGTGTGTCGCGATGTTGCATATTGTGTGTTGGAGCAGGCTATTTTGGGGTACAACGCATCAAACGGGGAAAGTGGCTAAGGAATGGACCAAAGGAAGAAACATGCACCAATAAAGAAGGGAAAGTTTCACGCAAGAAGGTAAAGGAAGAAGCGTGCTGAGAACTAAGGGAAGAAGCACAAAGTCAAAGCAAGGAAATGGTTGGATCGAAGACCAACTATGTGCAGGAGGTTAATAAGTGGACAAGTCTAATCCATTATGGTTAGGGTTTTGAGTGATGATGTAAGGGTTTTTACCCATTTTGGTAGTATAAATATGCATTGTAAGATCTGAGGAGATAATGTAAATTATGTATCAATGGATAACCTATCATCTAGTTTTGGTGAGATTGAGTCGTTGTTATGTTTTGAGTCGTATTACTAGTTTTGTTCAAAGATGTAGAGCTCATATGGAGTCATTTTTTATATGCATGAATTGTAATTGAGGGTCAGGTATCAAGTTGTGGAGCTTGGTGTGACAATGGTCAGACTCACAGAGCATGACACAATTTTTATGTAATGCAGGCATCGCCCTATTTTTCCAAAGATGAATAAAGAAGATAGATCTTTGTGGACGTAGCCCAAGGGGGGTGAACCATGGTAAACCATGGTTCCTATGTGTATGTTTTATCTTATGTGTTACTTTTTCACGCTTATGATGAATGAATGGTTAATTGAATGAATATGTTAGAGTTTATTTATAGCATGCACAATAATATCTATGATATTTCTGCAAAATGAATGTTAAAGGATAACATAATGGTAGATCTGAATGTTATAATAGAAGAAGGTACTTAAAGAAGAATAAAGTTATAAAATCCCCATCAACACCATCTCTTCCATGATTGTAGACATATGCATCCTTCATTCACCCATAATCGATCTCGAGTGAGACTTCATTTTGCACTCTATGTGTGGTGAAGCCTTCTGGTCTCCAGAAGGGCTAATGGTTTGTAGGGTTTTGTTGGAAACCTAAAGGGATTTGATGAGAGGGACAGTGGAAAGAATTAAGTGGTAAAAAGGGATGTTCATTCCATAGAACCCTACTAAGCAGGAGATTCAAATATGGTTGGAGACAAAACAACTCGAAATTGTGTAGAAAGATAATAGAAGTTCTGGGTATACACCGAGACAATATTTGGACATCCATGTGTTTACTAATTTGCATGAGGCATTTTACTGGTTTTTTCCTGGAGTTATTAAAAGAGTGGATATTTAGGTTGAAGGATACTCATCCCACTAATTAGATAAGGACAGTAGAGTGGACTATTGATAATATTGCACGGTTGGAAAGGGTTAATAATAAATTCACGCGTGTAGTATATTTCTGGTTAGACAATATTGTTGCAGGGTTTATTACTAAATTTTCTTTTGATACAACGAAGTCATATACTGTTGTAGAGAAGGAGTTGTTGAAGGGACCGAAAGTATGGTACATTAGGTCTCTTTACACATCAATCAATATGTTTTTGCATGATAAAGGTGTCATGATAATGGAGTCAGACAACTAAATCACTCTACTTGCATGGGGGAGTCGAGGGAAGTACTAAGGAATATCTGAGATATGGAGAAGGCTCTGGAGAGAGGTCGAAAGAAGGAAGAAATGGACCTTATTATGATGGATGAGGAACAGAAGAGGGATATAATAAGGAAATTAGGTGTGACACATAATGGATGACCCTACCACTATAAGATCAATAGTAAGAAGAGGGTAGTAGTCAAGCGAGAGGGCTTGGATAATAATGAGGAAGAGGTAGAGGATCTTTGTTTGATGGGGAAGATTGAGTATATTTTATGTGCCACATATGAGAGGAAAACCAGAGGTCATGAGTCCAACATAGAAGAAGGCTCTCCATTATAGATATGAATTAGTGTGGAATCCACAACCCCATGTGCGACTAAGACATATGAAGAAGAGTTGGTTAGAAAACAAGTGATTAGTGGTAGATTGATTTTTGTAGGATGAGGGTCCAATGGAAAATCATGTAGAAGTATAAGTTCAACTAGAAGAAATCAGGTATATGCATCACGTAGAGCTGGTAGTACAACAAAATTCACAATGGAAGAACAAGATCCAACTATTAGGTTACCAAAGTTTCATCGAGAAGGGTCAGAGAACCTAGAGAAACATATTTTCATTTGTGAAAATATTTGGGCAACTAAGTAGATTGTAGATGAATATACAAAGGTTGATAAGTTGAAAATCACATTCTGAGACCATGCATTAGACTGGTATATGGGCCTCGAAGTAAAAAACCCATAGGGAGCACAAACAATTGTCGCAAATGTGAAAAAGGCCTTGATCAATGAATTTCGACGACCAAGTTTAGAGGATCAATTCATGAATGAAATGATAGAGATCAAGCAAAAGCCAAGAGAATCAGTATGGGAGATTGATAAGAAGTTCAAGAGGTTGAAAGCTAAGTTGAAGTACCCTATTATTGATATGAAACATAGAAATTTGTTTGTTAATTCATTATTACCACACTTGAAGTATCCTTTGAGGCAAAAAAAATTCTAGAGTCAGGCTGAGGCTCCGCAAGTAGCCTTGCAATTGGAGAAAAATCAGTACAAAGATACATATCCAGTTGTGGAAGAGATGTGAGAAAATATGAAGAAATTGACATTTCAGTTGAATCAAAATAAAGGTAAGGAAAAGTGAGAAGATGTTTGGTGTACATTATGCAAGACAGAAGGTCATCATAAGAATGAGTGTCCATTATTTGCACAGTATATAGGGGTAGGTATGCCAAATACTTTATCTTCAGGAGGACCATGGTGCAAGATATGTAGAACACATGGACATGATCCTTATCATTGTCCCATGATTCAGAAGTATTAGACAATGCCACATAGTATATTTTGTAATTTTTGCAAGTCAGTAGGTCATGAAGACAAGGAATATAGAACTTTGGAGATAATGAAGGAGATGAATTCATATGCATACAAGGTGCAGGATGAATCGACGACAAGGAAATATGCATAGTAGTATGAAACAAAGCCACGGTATAATAATGCATATTAGTTTCAAGGGAAACCACAATATAATACCATGCATCAGTTTCAACCAACACCACAGTATAATCAGTGACCTCATTATAATACACTACACAGAGATAATCAAGGGAAAAGAGGAGGCTTCAGAGGAGGAGGTTGCAGAGGAAGAGGATTTGAAGGAGGTAGAGGACCAACAGTATGCCACAACTGTCAAAAACTTGGACACTATGCAAGGGATTGTCCACAGCCACCTGCGACATGTATGTATTTTCACACAACATACCATGATACAAAATAATTTCCGACATTGTTGACAAAGAATCAAGACAAGAGGAACCAGAACAATCAGAATGTGCAATGGATTGCTATGGAAAACATATAAGAAGATAGAAATAAGATCAATATAGTTACTATAGGTGGAGCTAAGATAGGATCAAATGCAACAAAGAAGAACGAGGATCAACACTAGTGGGTCAAAAATAATGTAGCACCTGAACAAAAGTTCGATGCGCACAAAGAGAAGGAGATTTTCAAGGAGGCTAGACATGAGATTTTGAAGGAAAATGTTGCGTCCACTTCAGGAACAAATCCAATAGATGATGTACCTGTCTATGACATGCCTCAACGTTTTTATCAAACCCAAAGAGAGAAGCCTTCAAAGCAAGTAAGTAATCTTAGAAACTTTTTGGTATCTTGTGTGAATTTATTGAATAATAAGTCATCTTTGCAAGTGTTACAAAATTTGTTGGAAAAGTGCCATTCTAGGGAGGAAGGGATAAAGACAATCAATCATGTCCATAGGAAGAGAAGGACAAGAAGGGAGTTCAGGTTGAATGCAAAAAATGGAGATTTCAATATGGGGGATAGCATATTAGACTTAGGGTCTAAAGTTAATGTTCTGCCTAACAAGACATGGGAAGCTATGGGGGAACCCACACTAGGGTATTCACCTATTCAGTTGAAGTTATAAAATCAACATAGAGTGGTGTCAATCAAAATATTGAAGGGGATACCAGTATATCTATATGGTGTGCGCACCATGGAAAAATTTGACGTGATTGACATAGTAGATAACACTCAACCTTATCCAACTATGTTAGGACTAGATAGGGCTTTTGATAATCAAGATATTATTAATTTGAAGACTAGGAAGATGATATTTGAATCGGGAGAGTACATATTTATATCACCCTTTGATCCTTCAGAAGGAGGAAGATACATTGAACATGCGAAAGAAAATTTCATTACAAAAGATATAAATCAGTTGTATAGAACTACCACACACAAAGAGGATTACATCAAACCAACTGTAGATGGAATGTTGAGTTGGAGGAGTATTAGTTCTTGTGCTTTAGACTCTGAAACAAGACTAGAAAAATGGAAACAAATATTACATGAATTATCTACCAGAATATGTGCTAGAATGATGCGCATGCTGAGATGGATTGGATGAGAGGTAAGAGAACCTCCTACTTTATATGGCCAGAATAATTTGGAGGAATTTTTAAGAAGTTTTGAGATAGAAGTTTTGGAAAATCAAAGATTATAAGTATTATATATTACATTGAAGGAAACACCAACATGATAGTGGGGAAATCATAAGGAGGTGATCAATAACTGGTTTCAATGTAAAAGGTTATTGCACATTAGATTTGGCACAAAGTAGCAGAATAAATACTTGGAGAAGTATGATGGGATTGGACAACCCATAAATAATATCTATAGGTGTATGGTTCAATGGAGGTTGGTACCACCAGAGGAATGGTCACATCAATTTTTTCATACATTGGAAGGCATACCAAGGAACTAGTACACAAAACTAGAGCAACGCAGAGGAATTGCCAATTGGGAGGAAATGAAACAAAATTTTATTATTATATTTTCATTTGACCATGAAAATCCAATGGTCGATACAACACTGAAAGTGGTAACAGATAGGATATTTGAAGAACCATAATTTAATATTTTCACAGCATATCATAATCATAATAGACAGAATGTCAGACAATTGTTACACTGTTATCATGTGGCAGAAGATGATCTAGCAGCGAAAGAAAACCCGTGCGACAGTCAAATACTAGAAGTAGAATGGGAAAGAGAAGTATAGGGACCACAATTAGATTTAGAATAATATTTTTCACCATTGAGTATCAATAATGTTAACATTGGAACAAAATAAAAGACAAATATTGCAAGTATTGGTGATTATTGGGACAACCAGATAGTGGAAAGCATCATAGAGTTACCGCATGAGTATAACAACTTGTTTCCAGACACATTTTCATAAATGAAAGGGGTAACAGGAGAAAATGGAGAAATGAATATTCCTTTAAGACTAGATGCTAGACCTATAAGATAGAGATCTTACATATTGAATGCAGTATATAAGTAGAAAATGAAATCATAAATTGACAAGATGTTAGAAGTTGGTATCATAGAACCCGTGGAACAATCTGAATGGATCAAACCCGTGTTAGTATAGGATAAGAATCAAGGGAGAATAAGGATCTATGTTGACTTGAGGAAGCTGAATGATGCATGTTTACATGATCCTTTTCCTACCCCATTTACAGATGACGTACTGGATAATGTAGGAGGCCAAGAAGCATATTCGTTTACTAATGGGTTTTTAGGGTATCATTATATCACGAAAGCATGAGAAGATAGATATAAATTTTTTTTTACAACAAAATGAATATTATATCAGTATACGGTAATTCCTTTTGGGTTGAAGAATGCACCTACAATTTTTTCCAGAGTAGTAGTAGCATCCTTTAAGGATTTTGTTCATAAGTTTTTGGAAGTTTACTTGGATGATTGGACAATGTTTAGTTTATTGAAGGTTCATGTTGAAGTGTTAAGAATAATGTTAAATAGGTGTAGACAGTGTCATATCTCATTGAACATTAAGAAATGTATTTTCAACACAATTTTTTGGATATTGCTAGGACATGTGGTGTGTAAACAGGGCCTACTGGTGGATCCTGCCAAAATTGTTGTCATGGTTAACTTACCACCACCTAAGTCAGTGCACTAGTTAAAATATACACTTGGACATACAGGTCACTATAAGAAGTTTATAAGAGGATATGCACATATTACTAGGCCAATGGAGAATTTGTTGAAGACGAACAACAAGTATCAGTGGAATGATGAGTGCCAATAGAGTTTGGATATTTTGAAGTAAAAGATGGTGAATGCACCAATTTTAGTGTTTCTAGATTGGTCAAAATAATTTCATGTGAATGTGGATGAATCATCAATATCACTTGGAGAAGTATTGACACAGCGAGGAGAAGGTGATATAGACCAACCTATAACATTTGCAAGCATGAAGTTGCCATATTTAGAATAGAACTACAATACTACTGAAAGGGAAGGGTTGGCTATGGTATATGCATTGCATAAATTTAGACATATTTGTTAGGCCAACATTTCAAGATGTTTACAGATCATTATTCTCTTAGATATTTAGTCAATAAGCCAGTGTTGGGGGGAAGAATATGAAAATGGATATTGTTATTCCAAGAATTTGACTTTGAAGTAGTGGTGAATCCTGGAACACTAAATGCAGGAACAAATAATTTATATAGAATAACCAATGGAGAAGAACCAAGCAGTTTGGAAGACAACTTTCCTGATGCACAAATATTTTCAATCCATATTGTTGATGAATATTTTGCTGACATTACTAAGTTTCTGGGTACAAGAGTTTCCAAAAAGTAATTTAATACCATGAAGAAGAAGAACTTGGTATTTAGAGCTGCAAAATATCAACTAATTGCATGACACTTATATAATCTCGGAGCATATAACATTCTAAGGAGACGTGTTATGGAACACGAACGTTCCATCATTTTGGCAGAAGCACATGAAGGCATAGTTGGAGGTCATTTTGTAGGGAAGGCTATTGCACATAAGGTAATGTGTGTAGAACTTTGGTGTCCAATAGTTCATAAAGATGAAAAGGAGTACTATCAGAATTGTGATGTTTGTCAAAGATTTGGAAAATCATCTAGAAGGGATGAGATGCCCTTGAGACCCCAGATAACTTTAAAGGTGTTTGATAAATGGGAAGTGGATTTTGTAGGACTGATTAATCCACTAGCAAGAATATCAGGGGAAAGATATATAATTACAACGAAAGAATACTTAACTAGATGGTCTTAGTCAACAACAGTGAAAAATTGCAACACAGAGACTGCAACACACTTTCTATTTGAGCAGGTAGTTACAAGGTTTGGATGCCTAAGAATTTTGATGAGAGATCAAGGGACTCATTTTATTAATAGTACAATTGAGGAAATGCTTGAACAATTTGAGATACATCATCAGAAGAGAACTCCATATCATCCTCGAGCTAATGGACCAGTGGAATCATTTAACATGATATTGGAGAATGCCTTGACCAATATTTGCAATGTGAACAGGGATGACCGGGACTTGAATGTACCACTAGTGTTATGGTCCTATAGAATTACATGCAAGAAGATAATAGGGAAGACACTCTTCATATTGGTGTATGGACATGAAGCAATAGTTCCCTTGGAGAATTTAATACCTAGTATGTGCATTGAAGTTATTACAGACATGACAGAAAGAGGCGTAGTACATGAAATATTGGCTCAACTCATTGAACTTGAAGAAGATAGAATTATAGTTGGTTTCCATCAGGAGGTACATAAAGCAAAGGATAAAGCCTGGCATGAAATATACATAAAGAATAAGAAATTTAAGGAAGGATATCTAGTTCTCCTCTATGATAGTAAATATTTATAGCACTGATGGGTGTTCTATATGAACTAAAAAGACACTAAAAACCCTTAATTAAATTTTCAACTCGGGGTAAGTAAACTTAGAGTTGTAGCAAAATATATGCCAAAGGTAGAAGGCCTGGTAGGAGTATAGTCTAACTAATGAAGGTAGCTATCTAAGGCTAATCTACTCAAGCAAAGCTATCTAATGAGAAAACCCTACTAAGAAAATTGAAACTTGGTAACCTAAGTACTTTTGGGCCAAGGATCGATGGATAGTCCTAAGAAAAGCAATTCAAAAACCCTATTCAAAGAAAACTAGTTCACCAATAAGAAACTACAAACTACTAAGCATAATAATGAGAAACTAACAAAAGAAAACTATTTTAACTTGCCAACCTACATTCAATGAGCAACTATCATATGAAAGAAAATAAATAAACAAGAAAGCAAAGACATCTAACTAACCTACTAAAGCAAATAGAAAATTAAGAAAAAACAACTATCTAACCTACTAAAGCAATAGACAAGTAAGAAAAGACAACTAACTAACCTACTAAAGAAAATAGGAAAGTAAGAAAAAACAACTAACTACTGCAAGCAATCAAATTAAAACTTCTCATTGAACAACTATCTAGCCTAAGAGGCAAGTGGACTAAATGCTCAATGAAAAACTATTTCTAATGCATGAAAGGAAATCTATTTTATTCAAAGCAAGAAGAACTGCCAACTAATGCTTAATCTATGATAAGTAAAATACTATCTAATCTATCAAAGCAAAGTCTATCTATCCTACAACAGCAATAAAACTTTATTCTAATCTATGAAAGAAAGAAACTATATCTTTTGATCTACAAAAGAAAGAAAACTATCTCTTCTAATCTACGAAAGCAAGAAACTATCTTTAATCTACGAAAATAGGAAAACTATCTTTTAAACTATGAAAATTCAAATATAATGCTGGTGGTTGTGTGAATGTCTTTGGTTTCGGATAATATCTCGATGGCACTTGACAAAAAAAGACAATTCCAGTGGTATAAGCTCAACACTAATCTCAATGGCAAAGTGAAAGGTATGGATTAAACAATCCAATGAGAATTTATCCATGACAAAACAATGTTAAATACCCTGCATATTCATGTATAAACCATCAACAACATAACAAGATCATCATTATACTTCTACACTATGTAAGAAAAACTAAATTCAACAATTAACTAAGAAATATAATTGCAATTTAATTCTAGGAAAGAAAATTACGTAAAATGAAACTATGCTATGTCTATTCTAACAATTCAAACTGCAATAAGGAAATGATTAAAAAGAAAAATTAAAGTATGATATTGAAAAGTAAAGTAACAATCTACATTAATCAACAAATAATTAAAAGAGATCTATATAAAACTGAAATAAGAAAGCTATAATTAAAAACTGGAATTAATTCTATCCATCCATCAAATCCCTATCAAAGAAAACCCAAATCAAACTCTGTTCTATTCTAATTAAACTTTGTTTTAAGCTTGACTATAAAATCATAAATCAACGCATAATCTAACATCTAATTGCATATGGGGTTAGTATATAGAGTTGCAAGTCTATTCCTAATCTACAAGATCAATGCATGCTAACACATCTTATCATTCTAACCTGCAAAAGAAAATCAAAACAATTAAACTACAACGAACTAATTAACACAATAAAAATATGCATGTACAGAAAATAAAGAGAACAATTAAATTAGGAGATGAATAAACAAACATGAAGATAGTTACCAGACTGTTGGTGGGCCCCCCTGCAAGTCGTGGTCACTTCCTAAAAGTACACCACGTGCTCAGCAAGATGAATTCACCATAAAAACTCAAAAACACAGTTCTGGCATAATTTGTCAATGTAAAAACTTAAAACAGAGTAAAATCGTTTTTCTGTCTATCACACTGACAATACTAATGCTTATGATACTTAAAAATCATGTGACCACCTCAATGGTATTTATAAAGTTTACAGACCAAGTGGTCGACCATAGGAGGTTCGAACCACTTCTAATTTTGGAAAATTACAATAAATGATGCCCTAACTGATAAAACAAAGAGAGACAATAATTTCCCCCTTGAGCAACTGAAACTGAGTTCTCGGGAGCTCAGTAGCTAGAGGGGGAAAGCATGAACAAAACCCACGTGTCTGATTTTCCCATCACTAGCCACCAATGCCATAACTGCCAAGTCGCCCTACGTTTTTGTGCAATACGCAGTGCTGGACAGAGTGTCGGATCAAGTGGTGGAACGAGTACTGGAAGGAGTGCCAAATCAAGTGCCGGAAGAAAAAGTGTGGTGCATTTTTTCTCTGTAACACCAGAAAAACATGAATTAGATCTTGGTAATCATAAAACATGATGAATTATATGTAATACAATCATTAAACATGAATCACACGTACCTTATGTCGATCATACCGTTTTATCATGAAATTCTTCAAAAAGCTCCTTTAAAATATGAAAAACAAATATGTACATGCAGCAAAAGTGTATAATAACGGTCATAAAAGTGATCATATCTCGGGCCCAAAAAGCACCCAAGGAAGCTTAGAATGCATTGGCTAGGGCCATATGAGATAAAGTTTGTCACAGATGGAGGTGTTGTGCAGTTGTAGGACTTAACAGACAAGGAAATTCAAGGGCTGGTAAATGGTAGTCGATTGAAACTCTATAGGGGAAGTCAACACATTAAACCTCATTAATTGCAACACAAAAGTTTAGTTTTCTACATATTGTATATAGTAGGAGTTAAAAGAAGAAAAAGAAAAAAAATAGGAAAATGAGAAAAATCCAAAAAGAAGTAGGTAGATGGATAAGTGGTAGACAGAAAGTTGGAAGATGCAGTGCACAAAAATTTTTAGGAAGTTGAATGACAAAACCATGTGATAGAAAATAAAGTGTGCAACAGACAATAAATTGTTGCAACAAAATTCAAGACACTACGGAATGAAAAAAGTGAACATAGCATGTCAGGATGAAAAATGATTGGAAAGACAAAAACCGGTGAACGGAAAAAAGAGGGCACATAAGAGAATTTATGACAGATTCTATAAAAGGGGGAAAACATGGAAAAATAAAACACATGTGATTTTGGGAAAACAAAAGAAAATGAATGAATAGGGTGCGACTATGTGAGGAAATTGAAAAGACGAGCTTAGATTGACAGCGCAATTTTCTCTAGTTAGAACAATGGCATCGCCAAAGTTCGGAGTACCTAGCCAATTCATGCAAAGGAGCAGAAGCGCTAATAAATCAACAGAGGATATGATAGGTAGGGTTCATTGATGTGGAAGATATTATGTCAACGTAAAGTGAATCAATTAGCCATAGAAAGAAGAAACAAAAATAAACTAGGCAGGATAATATCAAAACCCTAGTGTATCAATAAACACTAAGGAAGAAAACCCAGGAGCGACACACATAGAGGGAGAACATAATGAAGAAGATAGTGAGAATACCGAATCAGACAAACCAAAGACATTGAAAACCCCTAGAGAAGAGGAACCCCCAGAGGTCAAGGAAGAAAATGATGCAGATCATGAAATGGAGGAGGAAGAACAGATCGGGATAGCAAGGCCATCAAAAAGAAACATGAGGCCAGCAGTAACAACACACAAACAAAAACATGTGTCACTTTCATTTCCCCACATTCTATATTCAATCATAGTTGCAAAAGATATGATGGGGTTTGTTTGCAAGATAAATTATGTAGACCAAGATGTGACAAAAGTAGTTAAATTTCCATATCTTGTGCAGGATATTTACATGGAGAAAAAAAGGGTAAAGTTGTTAGGAATCCTAATACTAGAACCCAAACTATGGATTACAGGACTTTACAACTCTGGAATAATGAATTTATTGGAAATACCTCACTTCGGAAGTGGGAAGGAAATTACGTAAAGTGAAACTATGCTATGTCTATTCGAACAATTCAAACTGTAATAAGGAAATGATTAAAAACAAAAATTAAAGTATGATATTGAAAAGTAAAGTAACAATCTACATTAACCAACTGCTAATTAAACAATATCTATATAAAATTGAAATAAGCAATCTATAATTAAAAACTGGAATTAATGCTATCCATCCATCAAATCCCTGTCAAAGAAAACCCAAATCAAACTTTGTTCTATTCTAATTAAACTTTGTTTTAAACTTGACTATAAAATCATAAATAAAAGCATAATCTAACATTTAATTGCATATGGGGTTAGTATAGAGACTTGCAAGTCTATTCCTAATCTACATGCTAACACATCTTATCATTCTAACCTGCAAAAGAAAATCAAAACAATTAAACTGCAACGAACTAATTAACACAATAAAAATATGCATGTACAGAAAATAAAGAGAACAATTAAATTAGGAGATGCATAAAAAAACATGAAGACAGTTACCAGACTACTGGTGGGCCCCCCAGCAAGTCGTGATCACTTCCTAAAAGTACACCATGCGCTCAACAAGATGAATTCACCATAAAAACTCAAAAACGTAGTTCTGGCATAATCTGGCAATGTAAAAACTTAAAACAGAGTAAAATCATTTTTTTGTCTATCACACTGACAATTCTAATGCTTATGCTACTTAACAATCATCTGATGACCTTAGTGGTATTTATAACATTTACAGACCAAGTAGTCAGCCACAGGAGGGTCGAACCATTTCTAATTTCGACAAATTACAATAAATGATGCCCTAAATGATAAGACAGAGCGAGCCAATAATCGCCCTCTTGAGAAACTGAAATTGAGTTGTCGGGAGCTCAGTAGCTGGAGGGGGTAAGCATGAACAAAACCCACGTTCCCTATTTTCCCATCACTAGCTACCAATACCATAACCGCCAAGTCACCCTACGTTTTTTTGCAATACGCAGTGCCGAACAAAGTGTCGGATCAAGTGCCAGAACAAGTTCTGGAAGGAGTGTCGGATCAAGTGTCGGAAGCAAAAATGTGGTGTGTTTTTTCCCCGTAACACCATAAAAACATGAATTAGATCTTAGTAATCATAAAACATGATGAATTATTCATAATACAATCATTAAACATGAATCACATGTACCTTATGTCGATCATACCATTTTATCATAAAATTCTTCAAAAAGATCCTTTAAAATATGAAAAACACATATGTACGTGTGACAAAAGTGTATAATAATCATCATAAAAGTGATCATATCTCAGGCCCAACATTACCCCCACACTTACGATTTTGCAGGTCCCACTGCAAACAAAAATAAGTTACCCCTCATGAATAGGCTTGCTGAGGAGGATCGACTTTGGAAGCTTCTCCTTATTGCTATGAAGACTTAGCCTTGTGCCTCTTGTGTTGCTTCAAATGTTCTTTGAGGCTGTGGTTAGATTTGGTCATCTCATCGACCAATGGTTGAAGAGAGTTAACTTTTGTTTGAAGGAATGCATTGTCATGATGAAGGTGTGTATCTATTGACTTCCTCTCTTCTAATTGTTGGAGAAGCTGATGGTTTTCCTTTTGTAGCTCCTCTATGGTTGGGGTAGAATTGATGATCTCTGAGGAAGTCTTAGATCCTTTGAGGGATGTGGAAAATCTATCAGTTTTAGGATCTAGAGTGGGCATGGGTGAAGTAGGAGTGATAGGATATTGGTAAGGTGAGGTAGGTTCTGATTTTGTTTTCCTTAGTGGCTCTAATCCATCCGCAGAAACTTCCCTATGTTTCTTATGAGGGCTCTCAAGGTCGGAGGATACTTGGATAGGATCCGAAGCAGGTGGAGGTTTTTCATAAGGATTGGTTCTTGTGCTCCGGGTACTCTTCCGAAAGGGTCCTTTACCAAATCGATTGGCTCCCCTCTTGTTTGTGGGAATGATGGGAAAGTCTTTTTGCATTACTTCTTGGATATTTTTAGGTGTAGGATCAAGAGAGAGTGAAGGCATTGGGGGGTTAACAATAGGCTTCTTTTGGTCTTTGCTCTTGGTATTTTTACCCGATGAAGAAGTAGAGATATCAACAATCTTTTGGTATTGTTCTGGAAAAGAGAGGGTTTGTGCAAGGGGGTTTAGAGTTCTTGGAGAGCGTGGTTTGGATGGAGAGATATTTTTTAGGCTAAGTGGATTTTTGTTGGTCTTAATTGTCAAGTTAGGGTTTGCAAATTGCTAGATAAAGGCATCCCAATTTTTCCCCTGTTTCTCTAGTTCGGCAAGAACGAGGAGTTTGATTAAGCCATGATGGAAGAGACTATTGTGGGGGTTAGTCACATTTTTCCTCACTTGAGAGGACATCTTCTCAAAGATTTTGAGAAAATAGAAGGTGAATTTCAAAGGTTTGTTGAACAGAAAATGATCGAACAATATGAAATGAAAATCTTTGAAGATGGAGTATCTACCTTCACATGTAATTAGCCTTGTGATGACGATGAGGGGGTTAATCAATTATACCTTTATCCACTCCTTAGCATACCCTTTTTCTCCTGAAATGCTCTTGAATTCGGGCTTAAAAACCATGTTATAATCTATGTTAAGTGCATTTTCACCTCTTATAATGGATAGCCTGCAAATTTGAAGTGTTTTTGACAATCAAAGTAGTTAATGAGCAGAGGAAGAATGCTCCATGCTCACTCAATATTATTGCATATGACATATAATTTCAAAAACCTACAATGAATAGGTTATAGCAAGCATAAAAATGTATTTTCAAACCTACAATATGAAGCTTGTAATGAAATGATAAACCGATAAAGAGTGGTCTATTAAGTATGTGTTCAATGATTTATAGCACACAGGAGTTAAGCATTTCAAAAATAACATGACTATCAATGTAATAACCTGTATCATGGTAATAATAAAAAAAATCTTGCAAATACTTATTTCTCTAGGCAATGATCATTTGTTAGCTCATGAACCCCTCCCCCACACCTAAGTATTGGGACTCACAATCAAAAGTATAGGAAACCAGTTAGTATCCCCAATAGCCGAAGATTTATAGTATGTCAAGTGTAAAAATAAAGTTTCACAGATTGGTATAACGAGACGGTTAGCATATGGCCCCACCTATAGGATAAGAGATCCCATATATAGATAAGAAGAGGTAGGCAAGAGAGTTTCAATATAGTCTTAGAGTTTTTTCCCAATGGAAATTTGATGGAGTTCATTAACCTTAGCTTAACCACACATACTTCATGTAAAATTTGTCTGCAAGTAATGTCGTACATCAGGACAAGTTTAAATTTATTATTTATTTTTGTCAGATTACCATCCTCGCTAGGTAGAATGCCCCGCTGCCAGCAAGCTTGTTCAGTACTCCGACGAGTTTACCTAGTCATACCACAGGCCAGTACCCGCTGCCAGTAGACCTGTTTAGTATCCCGACAGGTTAGCCTCTTAAACCATCAGAAACTGGCCCTCCATCCTTTAAGATTTTAGTATAAGATTACTTATGTAATAAGATGGGGGAACAACTCTGAAAACAACCTTTTCTTTCTCTTTTTTCAATTGGGATGGTATTTATGTTAGAGGATGAATTTCCGTTATATTAATTAGTGATTTTCCCAATATAAGGGGTACTTAAGAGGACGTGGCCTATCTAAAGATATGATATAATCAAGCTATTTAGTGTGTAGTGGATGGTACCATTGAGAAAGAACAGAAAGGTATCTCTAGGCTCAACTTACTTTCTTCCTTTGTATTTATTGTGATGTTTCCATGACTAACCACTTATTAGACTTCCTTGTTACTCTTTGATAAAGACACTTGACTCACTTACTCAGTTTTATTGGAAAAAATGTACAAGAGACCTCTTGGCTTGATAGTTATGGTATCACTTCCTTATACAGTGGTGAAGTGTTTCAAGAGAAACTACTTTAGAATGCCTTAAAAAATGAGAATGTTTGCAAAAATATGGCTAACTACAGTAAGTCAATATTCATTTGATGCTTTAGTGGACACAAAATTCAAGTATAACAAATGTTTTGAGGAAAGAACCTTGAAACTGTGTACTCTTGGTGAAATAAATACTTACAAAAATATCTAGAATTTCCTTATTAACAAAATTCAAAAACTATTTACATATGTACAGTGCGAAATTCAGAAAAAAAATTCAAGAACAAGGGGGGACTTCCCCATTTACTAAGGCCAATGCCTTGTTAGTTGAAATGACCTGTAGAAAATCCTCTATGGAAATGGGCTTATGATAAAACTTAAGTCGATGTCCATTTACCACAAAGGAGACTTGTCCATCGCCAATTGTTTTAATTTTTACAGCTCCATTGTCATATACAGTGTCTACCTCATAAGGGCCCAACCAATGGGTGGTAAGTTTTCCTTTGAAGGTTTTGAATCAAGAATTAAACAATAGAGCCCAATCACCAGGTTGTAAGTGTTTCTTCTTGATAAGCTTGTCATGCCACTTGATCCTCTAGTTTTGGACTAATATTGTCTGTTGGATGGCATCTTGCCTGATTTCATCCAACTCATTCAATTATAGGGCTCATTGCTTCTGAGCCTCATCCAGGTTCAATCCTAATTTTGTGGAAATACGAAAGGTCCTTACTTGGAATTCTATAGGTAAAAGTACTTGTTTCCCGTACACTATCTCATAAGGGGTATGCCCAGTGGTATTCCTCCAGGTAGTCCGGTATGCCCACAAAGCCTCTGGGAGTCTGTCAGCCCAATCCCAATGATGTAATTGAACAGTCTTGGTCAAGATGGCTTCCAGAAATTTGTTTGTAGATTCTACCTGACCATTGGCTTGTGGGTGGTATGGAAAAGATTTACAATGTTTAATGCCATATTTCTCTATTAGCTCTTTCATAAGCTTAGAAGTGAATTGAGTGCCTTGGTCGATAACAATTTCATGAGGGACGCTGAAGTAGGTAAATATGTCTTCATAGATAAATTTGACAACAGACTTATCTGTAGCCATTAATAGGGATTTTGCCTCTGCCCATTTGGTGACATAGTCCTTACAAACCAAAATATAGTTCTTCTTACGGGACATGGGTGAAATTGGTCCTACAAAGTCGAGGGCCTATTTTTCGAAGGGTTTTATCATAACTTTGGCATGCAAAGGCATTTCGTCATCTAACGTAGGTCTTCCTATCCTTTTGCAACTATCACAACTTCTCACATACTTGGCAACATATTTGAAAATTCTAGGCCAATAGTAACCCGAATGTAACACTCTATATGTTGTACGTTTTTTAGAAAAGTGGCCACCACATGGTCCATCATGACAACTTCGTAGTATATCAGGTACCTCGTCCTCTCGGACACATCTACAAATAATCAAATCAGGACCTGTGCAAAAATGATCATGACCAACCCAAGAGTAATTAGCACTTTGTGTAATAATTTTCTGCTTTTCATGAGGTGACAAATGAGATGGTAACTTCTTAGTGGCCAGATAGTTTGCCATATCTTCAAACCATGGGGTATTGACAGAAAGGGAAAAGAGGTTCTCATATGGGAAACTATCATCTATAGGGATATCATCATCCTCATTTTTTGTTCGGTAAAGAAATTCAACTACTACATTATCCTTTCCAGGTCGGTCAATCACAGTAATATTAAATTCTTTCAATAACAAAAGCCACTTGGTCACTCGATCATTAGTTATAGTTTTGTTCATGAGGAATCTAATGGAAGAATGATTGGTATGTAAAAATACTTCATAACTTGTAATGTAATGATGAAATTTGTTGATAGCATGAACAACTGCCAAGAATTCCTTCTCAGTGACTGTGTAGTTTAACTTGGCAGGGAACAAGTTCTTTCTTACAAAATAAATGGCATAGGACTACTGGCCCTCTTTCTACCATAATACCCCTCATATTGCAGTGTTAGAGGAATCAATTAATATATGAACCCTCCTATTGCGGTGTTGGAGGCATCAGTGGATATATGAAATGGGAGAGTCCAATTGGGCCCTCTAAGAACTGGTGCCATAGACAACTTAGATTTCAGGGTTTCAAAGGCAATTTGACACTGCTCAGTCCAAACAAAGTCAACATATTTTATTAATAATCCAAACATTGGTGCAGTAATATTTGTAAAATTTTCAATAAACCACCAGTAGTATCCAACATGTCCAAGAAAGATTCTTACCTCTTTATAAGTCTTGGGGGGTGGGAGTTTGATAGTGACCTCAATCTTTGAAGGATCAACTTTTATTCCTTCATATGAAACATGATGTCCTAGAACCACTCCTTCAGTTAACAACATTTTTCATTTTTCATGACTTAGAGATAGGTTCATTTCCTGGCATCTTATGAGGACTTTTTCTAAATTGTCTAAGGCTTCCTAGTAAGTGTTTCCATATATTGTGAAGTCATCCATGTAGACCTCCACACAATCATGAATATGATCGGCAAATATCCCTAATATTGCTCGTTGAAAAGTGGTAGGGGCATTACACAATCCAAATGGTAAGACACTATAGGCATAGGTTCCCCAAGGACAAGTAAAGGTAGTCTTGTCCTAGTCCTCGGGTGCTATAAGAATCTGATTGTACCCACTATACCCATCTAGAAAGGAGAAATACTTCTTTCCAGACAAGGTATCTAGAACCTGGTCAATGAAAGGGAGAGGAAAGTAGTCTTTCAGAGTGGCCTTGTTGAGTTCCTGGAAATCAAAACAAATTATCCATTTCCCGATCACTTTCTTTGGAACCACTACAAGTGGGGATACCCACTTATTGTTGAAGATGGGATAGATAAATCCGACATTTAACAACTTTTGGATTTCCTCCTTGACTATGTTTTTGAGTGTTGGGTTAATCCTTCTCTAGGGTTTCCTAACAGGTGTTACTTCCCCCTGTTTATATATGTGATGGATGCATGTGTTAGGGTGTATACCCTTCATGTCAGTGTATTCCCAGGAAAATGCTCTTGATTGTTCTTTAAGTATATATACTAATTGTTTATGTTGGTCTGCATCTAGCCCAGAGTTTATATGTAAAACTTTCCCTGGACTAATTTCGTAGGGCATAGTATAAGACATGGCAGACTCATCTATTTTGAAAATAGATGTCGTTGACAAAATGGATGGGTATAATTGTTCTTGAAATTCTTCCCCAAACATATACTCGAATTGGGGAAAAGATTGTGGAAAATCCACACAGGTGATAGTAGAAATGAACTGGTTTAGCACATTTTCTATTGTGTTCTCCTAAAGTGCCCATGCATGGTCACTTGGCAATGCAGGTTCTTCCCATTCCTCATTCTCATATGGGCATTCAAGCCACCATAGGTTCTCCATAATATGTTGAGCTGGAGGGTAAATGGTGAGCTTCTGGATAGAGAGACCATTTGAGATGGTCATTTCTCCTTCTCTATAGCCAATAAATGCATTGGCTATGGCTAGCCAAGGCCTTCCCAAAATAACGGGATGGCCTTTGGTAGGATCCTTTGAATGAATGACAAGAAAATCTATGGGGTACTCCCATGAAGCTAAGGTAACCATGATATCATATAAAATTCCTTCAGGGATAACCCTAGTCTTATCCGCTAGTTCCAAAATGGTTGGGGTAGGCTAAAGGAGAGGTTGTAACTGTAATTATTCCAAGGTAGTAGCGGTCATAATATTGACGGTTGTTCCTAGGTCTATGAGAGTGTTTCTAATGGAGACCTCATTAATAGTTATAGTCACTACGGGGTTCCCTGGTTTCCCATATATTTCTAGTTTTGGCTACTCTGATATGTACTCGGAGAGTCCTCCTATCAAGTGTACTATAGAAGGATCTTTTTTCTTCATACCTAGCTTCTTGATACACAATTTTTTGACTACCTTAATATAGATCAGAATGTCTTTAATGGCTTGAAGCAGGGGAATCTTGACAGAAATATTTTTCAATTCATTCAAAATGTCAAATTCTGGTCGGGTGGTAGGTTTCTCGATTACCAATTAGTCTGGATAAGGAGGGACCTTCATAATTTGTGAAGGTTCATTTTGGGGAATCTCGGGTTCTTGATTCTTTAGGATAATAACATCTTCCTGCCTAGTGTTATTCGTGGGTTGTTTGGTGGTTTCTTCTTCTTCTTCTTCCTAGATCACCACTGAAGGTCTCTACCTATCTAGAACTTTTCCCAATCTTAGTTGAATTTTCTGTAATGGAACAAGAGTAATAACATACGTTGGGAAGGCATGCATCTCAACATTATGAAGAGGTTGAGGGGGCTTATATTAGGATTTGGCACTGGCTTTGCTGGTAATAGTGTCAGTCTCGGGGAGATTTCATTTTTATATTGTAGTTGTTGTTGTTGTGGAATAGGAAGTAAAGGTGGTGGAACAAAACCTGGCAGAAGCTGTGGAGTGTTCGATGAGAATTGAGGATAAGGATGGTTGGACATAAGGATAGGTGGAGCTTGACGATTTCCTTGGTTGTGTCCTCCCCTCCATCCTTGAATCCAAGGATGTTGGTACTAAGTAGACCAGTGTTTCCAACCTGGTGAGTTCCACTGTTGTTGTTGATAATAGGGTGGAACTTGAGACTATAGATCCGGGTATGTGGGTTGATTCCTAGGCTGCCATGGCCTCCTAGGTTCATAAGAAGACTCCCCTGGATATCCACTCCTATAGATGGCTAATAAACTAGGCAATAATGGACATTTTTCAGTCACATGGTCTTATGTACAGAAGCTACAAACTAAAATGTTATCTAATGGGAATTCCCTTGAGGAATGCTTCCTCCTGCATCTTGGGCAATATATGCTCATTGCTGCATTTTCCTCTTCCTGTTTCTTTTTTATTTTTAGGGTGTCCAACTGGGAACCTATTATTCTTAAGATATATGTCTTGAAGTTCTCTAAAAGGTTCCCTATCTATGTTCTCATAATACCACCTGAACTAACTAGTTTTAAGCTTCTATTGTAAGAGTCCCAAACATTCTTTCCTGTTTTGGCTCTACTCCTTGAGTAGTTTTTACACATTTCACATATTTCAACAAAAGGTTTATGAGAGATGTCACCTGATTCCATCAAGTTAAGCATTTCTAGACATTCTTCTGAAATTCCCTTAAGGAAAAGATCCCTAATTGCATCCTATGGGAGGTCATAGTATTTTGACCTCTGGGAGATGTAACCAAATCTTTCCATATAATCTTCAAGGGTCTCATCTTCTAATTGTTGGATTTTAAAGATGTCATTACGAGACTCTTTGGTCTTGCAGTAGTCTTGGTATTTCTTAAGAAATATGTCTTTCATGGCTTCCCAAGACCTAATACTAGATTCTCCCAACCCCATGAACCATCTTAGTGCAGAGTCTTTGAGGGTGGCAGGAAAGAGTTTTAATTTCCGGTCATCTTGTATGTAGTTGTAGCTCCTACACAAGATGTCAAATTCAAATAGGAAGGTGTCAGGATCTTCACTATTTTTACCATAAAAGGTAGGTAGTGTTGAGAGAGGAATATTCTTCATGTTGACATTTGGAGTGGTGTCCAAAATCAGAAATCTGAAAGTAGTTTCGGTTTGGTTTTCAGTTTCTTCTTCCTCTCCATGTCTTACATTGTTATGGTCCTCTTGATCATCCATATTGGCTTGGCTTCCAAAAAGAGAGTACCTAGGTGGTTTTACCTTAGAAGAAAACAAGGTTTCCCTTTGATGGAAAGGTCTTCCTACGGATTGGATATATGGGACTCTACTCGAGCTGATTGAGACTATTGGTGCCAAAGTTTCTGTGTTAGTTTGAGAGATTATTACATTGGTTGAACTACCAAACAAAAGATTCACCTATTCAGGGTCTATGATATCTTTAAAGTTAGGGTCCCCTTGTGGTGATGTAAAAGCAAAGGTTGTATTGTTTGGTTCTGTGGAAGACTCGAGTGGTCTTGCCTCCTGTCCCAATATGATTGATGCTTCAATTTCTTGTTCTATAGTGTTCCCTGTATTAGTCTCTTCAGAGACTATTTTATCTCTTTGAGTTGAGCTAGCTTTTGTTTTTCAGTATCGGTCTGTGGATTTTATAAGAGGAACGTTCCTTCCCCCAAAGAGATCGGAAGGAACCTTGGTTGAAAGGTCTAATTTTGATTTAATGTATCTACCTTGTGGGTCTCTAGGCCTATTCATGAAAGAAAGAAAAAACAAAAACAAAAAGATACCATTTGATTTCTAGGTCTATTTATAAAAAAAACAAAAAAGAAAAACTACTATTGGGTTTGGGGGAACCTGCTATAATAGATGTATGGGTTCTTACCTCTCATCTTAAAGTTCCCCCACTACCAAACTAATGCTAAGTTCTAGAAATGATATAATTCCTAACTACTTATTACCTTGAGACAACTCCCCAGTAACGACGCCAAAAATGATGGGTGTTCTATATGCACTAAAAAGACACTAAAAACCCTTAATTAAATTGTCAACCTAGGGTAAGTAAACATAGATTTGTAGCAAAATATATGCCAAAGGTAGAAAGGTTGGTAGGAGTATAGTCTAACTAATGAAGGTAGCTATCTAAGGCTAATCTACTCAAGCAAAGCTATCTAATGAGAAAACCCTACTAAGAAAATTGAAACTCGATAACCTAAGTACTTTTGGGCCAAGGATCGATGGATAGTCCTAAGAAAAGCAAGTCAAAAACCCTATTCAAAGCAAACTAGTTCAACAATAAGAAAAGGAAAACCACTAATCATAATAATGAGCAACTAACAAAAGCAAACTATTTTAACTTGCCAACCTCAATTCAATGAGAAACTATCCTATGAAAGAAAATAAATAAACAAGCAAGCAAAGACACCTAACTAACCTACTAAAGCAAATAGACAAGTATGCAAAAACAATTATCTAACCTACTAAAGCAATAGACAAGTAAGAAAAGACAACTAACTAAACTACTAAAGCAAATAGACAAGTAAGCAAAAAAAACTAACTACTGTAAGCAATCAAAATAAAACTTCTCATTGAATAACTATCTAGCCTAAGAGGCAAGTGGACTAAATGCTCAATCCAAAACTATTTCTAATGCATGAAAGGAAATCTATTTTATTGAAAGCATGAAGAACTACCAACTAATGCTTAATCTATGATAAGTAAACTACTATCTAATCTATCAAAGCAAAGTCTATCTATCCTACAGCAACAATAAAACTTTATTATAATCTATGAAAGCAAGAAACTATATCTTCTGATCTACAAAAGCAAGAAAACTATCTCTTCTAATCTATGAAAGCAAGAAACTATATTTAATCTACGAAAATAGGAAAACTATCTTTTAACCTATGACAATTCAAATATAATGTTGGTGGTTGTGTGAATGTCTTCGGTGTCGGATAATATCTCGATGGCACTTGACAACGAAGGACAATTCAAGTGGTATAATCTCAACACTAATCTCAATGGCAAATTGAAAGGTATGGATTAAACAATACAATGAGAATTTAGCCATGACAAAACAATGTTAAATACCCTGCATATTCATGTATAAAACATCAACAACATAACGAAATCATCATTATACTTCTACAATATGTAAGCAAAACTAGATTTAACCATTAACTAAGAAATATAATTGCAATTTAATTCTAGGAAAGGAAATTATGTAAAATGAAACTATGTTATGTTTGTTCTAACAATTCAAACTGCAATAAGGAAATGATTAAAAACATAAATTAAAGTATGATATTGAAAAGTAAACTAACAATCTACATTAACCAACAACTAATTAATTGAGATCTATATAAAACTAAAATAACCAAGCTACAATTAAAAACTGGAATTAATTCTATCCATCCATCAAATCCCTGTCAAAGAAAACCCAAATCAAACTCTATTCTATTCTAATTAAACTATGTTTTAAACTTGACTATAAAACCATAAATCAAAGCATAATCTAACATCTAATTGCATATGGGGTTAGTATAGAGACTTGCAAGTCTGTTCCTAATCTACAATATCAATGCATGCTAACACATCTTATCATTCTAACCTACAAAAGAAAATTAAAACAATTAAACTACAACGAACTAATTAACACAATAAAAATATGCATGTACAGAAAATAAAGAGAACAATTAAATTAGGAGATGCATAAAAAAACATGAAGACCATTACCAGACTATTGGTGCCCCCCCCAACAAGTCGTGGTCACTTCCTAAAAGTACACCATGTGCTCAGCAAGATGAATTCACCATAAAAACTCAAAAACACAGTTCTGGCATAATTTGGCAATGTAAAAACTTAAAACAGAGTAAAATCATTTTTTTGTCTATCACACTGACAATTCTAATGCTTATGATACTTAACAATCATTTGACAACCTCAGTGGTATTTATAAAGTTTACAGACCAAGTGGTCGACCATAGGAGGGTCGAACCACTTCTAATTTCAGCAAATTACAACAAATGATGCCCTAACTGATAAAACATAGAGAGCCAATAATCAGCCCCTTGAGCAACTGAAACTGAGTTCTCAGGAGCTCAATAGCTGGAGGGGAAAAGCATGAACAAAACCCATGTGCCTGATTTCCCATCATTGGCCGCCAATACCATAACCGCCAAGTTGCCCTATGTTTTTGTGCAATACGCAGTGCTGGATAGAGTGTCAGATCAAGTGCCGAAATGAGTACTGGAAGGAGTTCCAAATCAAGTGCTGGAAGAAAAAGTGTGGTGCATTTTTTCCCTGTAACACTAGAAAAATGCGAATTAGATATTGGTAATCATAAAACATGATGAATTATACGTAATAGAATCATTAAACATGAATCACACGTACCTTATGTCGATCATACTATTTTATCATGAAATTCTTCAAAAATCTCCTTTAAAATATGAAAAACACATATGTACATGCCGCAAAAGTGTATAATAACCGTCATAAAAGTGATCATATCTTGGGCCCAAAAAGCACCCAGGGAAGCTTATAATGCATTGGCTAGGGCCATATGAGATAAAGTTTGTCACAGATGGAGGTGTTGTGCAGTTGTAGGACTTAGCAGGCAAGGAAATTGAAGGGCTGGTAAATGGTAGTCGATTGAAACTCTATAGGGGAAGTCAACACATTAAACCTCATTAATTGCAACACAAAAGTTTAGATTTCTACATATTGTATATAGTAGGAGTTAAAAGAAGAAAAAGAAAAAAAATAGGAAAATGAGAAAAATCCAAAAACAAGTAGGTAGATGGATAAGTGGTAGACAGAAAGTTGGAAGATGCAGTGCACAAAAAAATTTAGGAAGTTGAATGAAAAAACTGCGCGATAGAAAATATAGTGTGCAACAGACAGTAAATTGTTGCAACAAAAGTCAATACACTGCGCAACGGAAAAAGTGAACATAGCACGCCATAATGAAAAATGATTGGAAAGACAAAAACTGGTGAACAGAAAAAAGAGGGCACATAAGAGAATTTATTAAAGATTCTATAAAAGTGGAAAAACATGGAAAAAGAAAACACTTGTGATTTTGGGAAAACAAAAGAAAATGAATGAATAGGGTGCGACTGTGTGAGGAAATTGAAGAGCTGAGCTTAGATCGACAGTGCAATTTTCTCGAGTTAGAACAATGGCATCGCCAAAGTTCGGAGTACCCAGCCAATTCGCGCAAAGGTACAGAAGCACCAATAAATCAATAGAGGATATTGTAGGGGTCATTGATGTGGAAGATATTATGTCCACATAAAGTGAATCAATTAGCCATAGGAAGAAGAAACAAAAATAAACTAGGCAGGATAATATCAAAACCCTAGTGTAGCAATAAACACCGAGGAAGAAAACCTAGGAGCGACACACATGTTGGATTACTGAGAGGGGAGGTGAATCAGTAATAACGTAATTATAATGCTTTTCTTCAAATGTTATATCAATGTAGA
>SNQJ01S0098641.1:36400-59691 GCA_010110895.2 Picea sitchensis | reverse complement strand
CAAATGTTTGCATGAACTTGTCAGATGGATGGCACAAATGTACATAAGCAAATTTAGAGAGAAACAACAATTGTCATTCACCTGTGGCGTTGAACTTGCCTTGCCCCTTCGACAGAATTGTGCATGCACGGGAGCTGCGACTGCTAGAGAAAGAGTGCAATATGGCCATTTTTAGCTCTGCATATCCATTTAAAATTCAAATGAAAAATGTTCTCCAAGCATATGCCAAAATAAAAAAGGAAAATACATATGACAAAAAATAGTTTTCAATACTTGAAGGAATACAATTTGGCCATTTTTAGCTGTGTATATCCATTTAAAATTCAAATATATGCCTTTGTGATTAAGTCAAATATGACTATATAGGAAAAATTAATGTACTCATATAACAATTGATATTTAGTGAATTGGAAATAACTTACTTTTGTTTCGTGCAATTAAGGAAAATTTACTCATCACCTAAGTACTTTGGGGTTCGGTTTGAAGTAAAAGAAAATGAAATTAGAATCTTTAATGTTTAGCTATGTTAGGTGGCTGAGGATCTGGCTGAGTGTTCGGTTGATGGTTTTATTTTTTTTCGGCGTTAAATTGTGATCTAATCACTTTGGACAAACATATTTTTCAATATCGAATGTATGATTTTCGTGTTGATATTGATCGTAAAATGCATTCAAGTCTAAAATAGTTTCAAATTCCGAACAAATGCGATGATCCTATTAAAATAAATAAATGTCAATCTACAAATGAAGTTTCTGGCAGATGAGATCATAATGTACATAACCTTGATCAGATACCAAATGCATAATAAAATCTTTCCCGTGCTTCTACATTATGGCCATGTGATTGGATTAAGAAAACTATCATACATTTCCCTGACTGAATATATGAAACCCTCAGATCAATGTACAAAACCTAACAAGCACCATTAAAACCTGTGTCTGATCTATAAATACTTGAAATTCTCGTTTTCTACCTTATCATTTAAAATGGTCAAGTTTTGAGGCCCCGGAAAAGAACCTTGAGACAATTACAGGTCTATAGATACAACATGCAGTAACTCGAAATGTATGAGAATAGAAGTAATTTTTTCACAAGAAGAAATGAAAAACAAAATAAGTAAGAAATTGCAGATAATCCATGAAGGAATGAAACTCATGAGCATCATGGTATACATGGTAATGCCTCTGTAAATGGATCTCCTCCTGGGTGAATTGTCCCTTCGAATGGAATTACGAGATCTCTTGCCCTTGGGAGGACTGGGGGCGTTCTCACCGTCGAGTCCCTCAGCAGATGCAACGTTCCTCATTGAAGAAGAAGAAGAAGAAGAAAAGAAGTTGTGATAGTTTACCTGCATAGAAATGGTGTTCACTCTAGTTGATCTGAAGCATTACATTTGACATTAGTTGTAACGTTGTTGAAATGGTTTGTTGTTAGAATTAGACAGGGAGACATTAATGTGCATGAGGCGGAAAAAGCGCGAGAATAGAAACCATGCAGGCCAATGGATGGCAATGGGGAGGTTCGTGTATGAGGGGCTGGCCAGGGAACAAGAGCTCATAATTAAAACCACAGTCTCGTCTAGAGCATTTGTGGTTGGCATGGCTGCCACACTCTTGTAAGGGTATCGAATGTGTACTCTAATTATTAGCTTTCACCTCATGAACTTGCTCGTGGAGATGGATTAAATATACCACACTCTCCTCACAATGATTAAACACATGATAGCCTAAGATGAGCTTAGATAAGGTCTTGATCTACTTTCTTCCTACTGAGAGAAGGTCTTGGAACTGCTTGGCTGCACTGCACGGCTGGGATTTTTGGTTGCACTGATCAGACTGGGATACTCAGCTATTGAATGGGAAACACTACCTATCGTGACGTGAAGGGCTCTTGCTTACTATCTCTCATTATATTTTTAATCACTGGAGATGCGCTTCTCCAACAGGGATATCATTTATACACTTAATGAGGTTGTGGAAAAGCCATCCGTAACTTGCTCGAGTCCCGGCAGTATGCAGCTGGCAGTAAGCTGAAGCAGGTGGCAGTAGGAGTAGGAAATGAGTGCACATCGACTGTTGTGTGGTGAGCATACCCTGTAGTGGATAATCATTAACGCCACCACCCCCCTGGCTCCCCTACCTGATACAAACTTCAGACCAAAAAATTTTAGGTTAAACCCTCTTTTCAAGCCTTGGAAATCGTGCACCCAAATAATGAAAATGCCCCAAAACTTAATGTCCCTACTATATCAGGGACATAACAAGTGAGACTATGCTTATTGTCTTTTAAATTGTTCAATCAAAGAGAATGACAGGCTTTAAAAGAACATTCTCACATGGTAAAAAATAACATAAAATAACATAAGTTAAAAGTATTTAGAAATAAATAAAAGGTAAATCATTCATTCTTCAATCAATTAAATTGGATTCATTTACATTAAAAGAAATTTTGATGATTTTAACCATACAAGAAGATCAATAAAATGAATTAACATGAAATCTTTAAATACTCACTCAAACGCTGCCATGGAAAATCATCACCCTATGTGTATTGTTCGATTCATCTAATAAAAACACTTATGACCTTGATGACCAATTAGTTCTTATGTACCAAAACAAATCCTCAGTCATAAAGTTGTTTAGTGATATGTAAAATTTTGATCATTTAATGTTTTTTCAATCACAATGAGTAAAATAAAGGACATCATTTCAAGAAAAGAATATTCAAACTTGTTAATAAGCTTAAAAAAAAAAAAAAAAATCTACTAAAAGAAATAGCTTTGTAAAATAATATGCTTTGTTCAAATTGAAAACCATTAGTTCAAATTTCATCATTTGAGTATATTTTTTTAAGGTTCATATATACTTGTATGTAAATAAAGTTTTAATTGAATTATTTCAACATGTCAAAAAATACAAAGTTACCAACTTAATGAGAACTGTGACCTAAAAATGAGAACTCTAACCCAAAAAATCCATAGTTTTGCCAAAAAAAAATGAAAATCAACCCCCAAATCAAAAAGTGGTGCTATCGGTAGTACCCTTTTTTCAAACATGGTCAAAATTACAACATTTTTCAAACATGGTCTTCAAAACGCATACAGTAGCTCAAAAAAACCTTCAAATCGACACCTAAATAAAAAAAAATGAAGTTACATAATTTTTATATTTTTTTAAACCTTAAATTTATTGATATTTTGAAATCGTACTTTTAGGAGTAAGTACCATTAAAACCAAAACCTCAAAATCAACCATCAAATCGAAAAGTACTGCTACCAGTAGCACCCATTTTAAATTTGAGGTATTAAAATAACATTTTTTAAAAGTGGTAATCAAAATTATCTTTACTAAATAAAATCATCGAATCAACCCTTAAATGATTACTTTTTAAATATTAATTTATCACTCCAAACATGACATAATACATAATGCCATGAAAACAATACATTTAAAAATATATATTCAAAACCCAAATTTGAAAAAAACAAAAAAAAAACATTAAAAAAAAGGTGGATAAAAAGAAAACTAAAAAGAATGCATTTTTCGTTGTTTTACTTCAAAACGACACAATATTCTCAAAACCTTCAAATCCATTAATCTAAATAAAAATGAAGCTACATAATTTTATATTTTTAAACCTTAAATTTATTGATATTTTGAAATCGTACTTTTAGGAGTAAGTACCATTAAAACCAAAACCTCAAAATCAACTACATCAAATTGAAAAAGTAATTTCCATGCTACCAAGATAATCTCCATTTTAAATTTGAGGTATTAAAATAACATTTTTTAAAAGTGGTAATCAAAATTATCTTTACTAAATAAAATCATCGAATCAACCCTTAAATGATTACTTTTAAATATTAGTTTATCACTCCAAACATGACATAATACATATAATGCCACATGAAACAATACATTTAAAAATATATATTCAAAACCTAAATTTGAAAAAAAACAAAAAACATTAAAAAAAAGGTGGATAAAAAAGTGAAAAACTAAAAAGAATGAAAAACTAAAACATTTTCCTTTTAAAAAATATATATTTTGAAAAAAAAAATAGAAAAAATCCATTGAAAACATAATATATATATATATATATATATATATATATATATATATATTATGGGGGGCGATGTCGGACATCGCTCTGGCTGGTAGACACCCAACGCCCCAGCCCCCCGCACATGCAAGGGACAGGTTCCTTTGACGCCCACGAGTTAACTTTTCTAAATTTTTTGTACTATAATTTGTTTTTTTACCCCCTTTTTTTAAAATTCTCATTTAAGCTTAGTTTATATATATTTTTTTATTTTTTTGGTTTTTTTTTCCACTTTAGTTTTTTAAGAATTTCTTTGATTTGATAATTATATAAATTTGTTTGTTTTTTTGTTTTTTCTTTCTTTCTTTTTTAATTTCAATTCTTTTATTTTTCTTAGCTTTTTTTAGTTTTAATTTATGAAAAAAAAATTCAATTATATTTTTTTGCTAAAAAAATAGTAATATTTAACTATAATGATTTTCTATCTATTAAAATAAAGGTAAAAAATGTGTTAAAAATGATATTTTCCACTATATTTAAAAAAGTATGAAACCATAAATTAATTAAGGAGATGAAAAATTGTATTTTCAAAAATGTAAATAGTAAAAAATATTTTAAGATTGAAAGAAGCATGGAAAAATGACTAAAAGAACTAATGATAAAAAAAATAAAAATAAAAAATAAAAAAATAAAAATAGATGAAAAAACAAGCATTTAAAAAAAAGTGGAAACATTATGTATCAGAAAATTTAAAATATCAAAAAGCCACCTAAAAATTGAGGGGGGTGCTACTAGTAGCAAAAATTTTAAAAACGGGGTAAAAAACTTGACCCCCCCCCCAAACGAGAACTCTATAGAGTTCTCGTTAAGTTGGTAGCTATGTTAGTATACAAAGTTATAAATGTAGCAAGATTTTTAGTGAAAGTTTAACACGTAAAAATTTGATACATTATTCAAATTAAGATCGTCGGCTCGCTTCGACTCCTTGACATGTACTCTTTTAGGTCATGGATTAAATTTTATAAAATTTGACTTTTGATCGAATTATTTTGATCCACCAAAATATGTAATTAATTCATTAATGGACCAAAAACTGAACCTTGGTGAAAGTGTCTAAACATCATGATAATCCATTTTACAGAAATTGAGGCATGGAATAAACCTGAATAAGTTCAAATGAGCACAAAACAAATGTTGAATAACTAGGTGGGGGGGGATCTCAAATGACACAATCATTACTTATGTGGGGACAATATGATGAAACAATTAACACAACAATCCCATCACCAAAATCATAATCATTAAGCTAGATGCATGGGTGGGATTTCACTAGTGATTTTTGTTCTAGCATTATTATATCACCAAATCTTCATCTCATGAAAGATAAGACAAAAAAATCGATAATAAGAAGTGTGGAAAACCAAACACCTAAGAAAGAAAACCATCAAATCATCCTCTAAAATCAAGCACGACAAAATCAAATGCAAATGAAAGAAATATTTTCCAAAATTCAAATGGGAGACCTTTTAATTTTGTCAAAAATAAAGGGGGTTTGTTGAGGGCTCAACAAATGGCGATGCACTGAGGGAAGCAATTGTCTTTGTGATTAATGTAATGAGTTTTAAGTTGATTAAAAACCTAATGATAAGTTCCATAAAATTCTTAAAAACTATATAAGATCACAAGGATCGCACATAAGATGAATTCAATAGCATAAAGTCAAAATTCCAAGTACTTAATATCTACTATATCCTTAAACAATGAATCCATCATAGGAAAAAAATTGTTTTTTTACTATCCTCATACTATTGAATAGAAAAACATATAACTCTAAAGTTTTATAATAAGCATACATCTATATACCTGAAAAATCTACCTCTTTTTCTCAACATTTCTTCACTACATGTGAGTGTCCATATCCCCAACAAAGATGTATCATTACCATACAAGCATTTCCCTGCTACCAGTAAGCGTCCATAGCCCCGACAAGTTTTTTTGTACTTCCCACACTTTAGTACTTTCAACTCCCTTTTTATTTATTAACTTTGCCCTTAAGATTCAATTTATAAATAATTGCATATAAAATTAGGTGAAGGAAGCGGTGCGGCACAAGATATTAATTTATTTCAAATAATAGATGTCATACTTTTAAAAGTTTGACCCCAAAACTTTCCCTTAATATATCAATGTAGAATATTTCTTGAGTTTGTTGGTATTAGGGGTGGAATTCAAAGAAAAGATAGATATAGATTTGTTCCTCTACTTAAAGAATACCATCACAAATTTAAAATCCATCTCAATGTTCCACCATAATCACTAATAAATGTTGAATATCTGAAATTTGATATAGATGTTTTTAGATAAATAAACCCCATTTTAAAGTAAATCTCACGTTTGTGCAACATCTAAGGATTTCCTTGGAAACAAAATAAACTCAAATTTTCAATTTAAAGAATCAAATCGAAAACCAAGAACAATGTTAAAAAATATCTAAACTAACGCAAAGGAATATGTAAAATTAAATAATCAAAAGAATGATCAATTGTAAAGGAAAATTATCCCCAAAGCATGTTGATATATCAAAGAAGATATCAACAAAAAATACGCAAACCAAAATATGATATTTTCGGTTGATCGGACCTTTTATTGAGCCACAAACAGAAAGAAATATTGAATAAAAAACATGAAACCTAATCCAATATTTCAATTACGACCTCGATATTATTAGAACCTCAATAATCGAGTTCTCTCAATTCTATTTCATTTTGTTCTCTTGAATAATTCTTGTTTCACAATTTTTGCAAAAGACAAATTACACTAAACATTTCATAACCCAATCCTTGTAATTGTTTGTTGATAGTTAGAAGTGTAAGCTAGGAATAGAAAATAAATATTTGTAAAGGAATAGATATGAAAGATATGGATAATCTTCCCTAAAAGTATGCATATGATGGTTCATATCTTGAGCTCAACATATTCATAATGTCGACGTATCCATCTAAGTAATTATGTACCTGAAATCACATGATTATCACAATAAGAACACACAACAAAGTATCCCTTTATGAAATTCATGAAGAATTAAAACATCTCAACATGTCTGGGATAATTATTTTAAAATTAACTGGAAACTTTTTCACGTAAGAATTCTCTAGCCAAAATCCAATTTTAACATGATGTTCAAATTTAGTAACATAGAACTGCTGAAGAAAGTGTTGGAAAATTGGTTTGGATAGTTGGTTGTCATTGATATCAACCCTTCGAGAGTGATATTGGATGTTGATGTCAACTCTTGTATAGGTCCAGAGATGTTGGACAGTTTATTGACATTTGTATGATCGCTATTGACGTGAGTTAGTTGAGTGAATTTGACGAAGCCTACATGAAGCCCCGAATGTATGGTTATGGAACCCAATGTTTGTTGATGAATATGGACATGAAGTAAAATGAAAATTCAAGTAAGATACTCATATATGAATAGTAATCGTTGTGTCATTTCTGGTGATATGTAATATTCCACGCGGTTCCTCACAGTTAGGGAGATATGGCCTTGTAAAGTTGGAATCCCTGAAGAATGGTCAAGAAGTCCCTAGTTGGTTACACGTCTTTAATGAAGGGGTAAAGTGGTTGTAACAACAAAGTTCAAGAAGCTCTAAAGTTAAGGAAAGAGGTTACTTAGAAAAAGTATAAATAGACCTTAAGAAGTATCTCATAAGAATATGATTTATACACACAAGTTCATTGAATATCTATCTAAGTGATCAAGTGAGTCTTATATGAGGTAACCAAGGATATCTGATGTGCTTTTCAAAGGGAATATGAAATAAAGAGAGTCGAAATTGCAAGGGAGGATGAATTCTTGTGAGGATGTTGTTGAAGCAGGCATGTTTGGGAGAATATCATGGAAAATGAGGCAGATTGGACCAATAAGGAGAGCACTCCATATTTTGAGGAAAAGTAGTGCACGCACTAGGATTTGTGGAAATTCGATGCAAATGTGGCCAAATCTAGCCAAGTTAGGGTTAGGGTTTTGGGATGTATTGTAAGGGTTTCTAACCCAATTTTGTAATATAAATAAAGGGGTACGAGGTAGATTAGGGGAGCACCAGAAGGAGGATAATCATCCAATTGGTAGTGTATGAGTGCGACAAGTCTGTTTTGGAGAACCTATTTTGGAGTCTTTGTATGTCGAAGTTTGTTTTGAGAGTTGTTGAGCTCGAATGAAGTCGAAGTAGTTGAGGGTAAAGTCACAATATGTGGAGCTTGGTGTGATCCTAGTCTACCTCACTACTCCATATTATGATGTAATGCGCACAACACCTTTTGATGAATAACAAAATAAGTAGAAGACATTTTTGGATGTAGCCCCAGGGGGGGTGAACCATGGTAAAAATATGTGTGCAATGTGTTTGAATGCTTCACTATTTTTGGAGTTATCATTGAATGGTTAGATAGATGAATGGATGATTTATTTACAATGCGCACTAGATTAAATATGAAAATGAATGAATGAATATATCTGATGAATACTGTAATCAAATGCATGGATAAATTGAAATAAGAAGTAAGAAAGAACATCCCCCAATCCTTTCCATTACTGTAGACACTTGTGTCCCGTAGTCCCCCATAAACCATCTCGGGTGAGATTGTGTTGTGCACTCTTTGCACAGTGTAGCCTTCTGTTTTACCAGAAGGGCCGATGGTGATAAGGGTTTTGTTGGAGAATTGAGGTAGAACTCGAGTCCACCCATAAGTCCAACAAATGGTTATGTTGTTGGATATAACTCAGAAGGAGAGATAGGAAGGGGTTTGTGAATAATATGCAATGGTATAAAGGGATGTTTAGGCCATGGAATCCTACGAAGTAAGAGATTGAAAGATGTTTAGAGATAAAGAAGTTAGAGTTCGCACAGAAAGACAATAAGGGTTCTAGGTATGCATCGTGCGAGTACCTATAGAGGTATGTGTTTACTGATTTGCATGAAGCATATTTTTCTTTCTTTCCACAATTATTATAGGAGTAGTTGTTAAGGTTGAAGGATACCCATCCGACTAACCAGATTAGGAAAATAGTGTGGGTTACTGAAAACATCATGCGGTTGGAGAGATTTAATAATAAATTCACGCACGCAGTGAATTTTTTGTTAGACAACATTACTGTGGGGTTTATCACTGAATTTGTTGTAGATACACTGAATTCATATACTGTTGCAAAGGAGGATTTCTTGAGGGGACCCAAAGAGAGGTATATTAGGTCTCTTTACACGTCTATCAAGATATTATTACATGATAAAGGTAAGATGACCATGGAATCAGACAACTATATCACTCTTCCTTCATGGGGGAGTTAGGGGTAAAACTAAGGAGGATCTGAGAAATGAAGAAGGATTTGAGGAGTGTCCAGAGAAAGGAGGCAATGGACCCCATCATGATGGATGATGAACAAACTAGGAAAATCATAAGGAATGTAGGTGTGATGCGCAGTGGAAGGCCCTACTAGTATAGGATGAATAAAAAGAAGAGGGTTGTAGTAGAGTGAGAGGGCTTGGACAACGATGAGGAAGGGGTAGATAATATCTATGCCACGGGGCATATTGAGGATATATTGCATGCCACATATGAGAGTAAAACCATAGGTCATGGGTCCAACATAGAAGAAGGCTCTCCATTCTAGATTCAAAATAGTGTGGAACCCAAAACCCCATGTGCAATTAAGACAACTGACGAAAAAAAATAAGTTAACAAGCAAGTGATTAATGGGAAAATATTTTTTTCGGGATGTGGGTCTAGCAGCAGAAGTGTACGTTCAACAAGTAGACATCAAGTCTCGACACCACGCAAAGGTGGTATTTCAACAAATTCCATAATGGTGGGACAAGATCCAACTATCAGGTTACCATAGTTCCGAGGGGACGGGTCACATGACCCATAAAAAAAATGTGTTCATCTATGAGAGGATATGGGAAGAAAAGAAGATTACAGAGGAGGATACAAAAGTTGCATTCTTGGAAATCCCTTTTCGAGGCCGCGAATTATATTGGTACATGGGTCTCTCAAAAAATAACCCAAAAGGAACACCTACAACTGTAGAAGTTGTGAATATGTAGTTAATAAATGAATTTTAAAATCCAAGTTCAGAAGACGAGTTTATGAATGAAATGATAGAGATCAAGAAGAAATGAGGAGAATTAGTCTGGGAAGTGGACCAGAAATTCAAAAGGCTAAAAGGTAAGTTAAAGTACACTATTACTGATAAACAACATAGGAATTTGTTTGTTAATTCTTTGTTTCCACACTTGAAGTATCCTTTGAGACAATAGAAATTCCAAAGTCAGGGTGAGGCACTGCATGCAACCTTATAGCTAGAGGAAAACCAATATAAGCATACAGATCCAGCTGTGGAAGAGTTGAAGCAAGATTTGAAGAACTTAACATTCTAGTTAAATCAAAACAAAGGAAAGGAGAAAAGAGAAGATGTCTGGTGTACAATGTGTAGGACAAAAGGTCATCAGAAGAATGAGTGTCCATTATTTTCACAGTATATTAGAGTGGGTATGCCAAACCCTTTATCTTCAAGAGGACCATGGTGTAAGATTTTCAAAACACATGAGAATGATCCCTATCACTTCCCCTTGATGCAAAAGTACCAAACAGTTCCGAAGGGTACATATTGTTAGTTTTGTAAGTCAGTTGGACACAAAGACAAGGACTATAGAACCTTGGAGATGATGAAAGAAAGGATTGCAGATACATACATGGTGTAGGATGAACATGTAACATGACAATCTACATAGTCGCCACAGTACAATATCACATAACAGTTTGTAGCACAACCACAGTATAAGGCAAAACAGTTTCAAGGGAAACAACAATATAACCATGCACAACAATGCATAGCACCACAACAATATAATAACCAACAACCATAGTATAATAAAGGACCTCAATATAACACACCGCATGGAGATAATCAGGGTAACAAAAGAGGCTTCATAGGAGGAGTCTGTGGAGGAAGAGGCTTTGGAGGAGGTCAAGGACCAGTAGTATGTTATAACTGTCATAATCTAGGGCATTATGCAAGAGACTTCCCAAAACCACTTGTGACGTGTATGTCCTGTCGCGCAACATACCATGAAACAAAAGACTATCCAACACTATTGATAAAGATACAGGACAAGAGGAGACAAACTAATCAGAACATGCATTGGATCAGGGTGGAAAACAAAGAAGAAGACAAAAACAATATTAACATATTATCGATTTGAAGACAAGGAAGATGATATTTTATTTTGGAGAATACGAATTTATTGCACCATTGGATCCCTCAGAAGGAGGAAAGTATGTGGAACCTACAGATAATATTCTTACAAAATACGTGAATCAGTTTTATAGAACTACCACGCGCGAAGAAGATTATATCAACCCAACTGCAGATGGCATGCTCAGTTGGAGGAGTATTAGTTATTGTTCTTCAGACTATGACACATTACTGGAGAACTAGCAGCAATAGTTACATGAATTATCTACCAAGAGATGTGCTAGAATGACACGCACGCTAAGATGGGTTGGTACATAGGTAAGATAACCTCCTACTTTTTATGGATTGAATGATTTAGAAGACTTTTTAATGAAGTATGAGGTAGAGGTTATGGAAAATCAAATATTCCAGCATTAGATATTTCTTTAAAATCTACACCTGCAATATTGTGGGGTACACACAAGGCAAAGATCAACAATTGGATTTAGTGCAAAATGTTACTATGCATAAGATTCAGTGTAGAACAAGAAAACAAAAATGAGGAGAAATATGAGGGATTTGGAAAACCCTAAGAGAATGTACATAAGTTCATAGTTCAATGGATATTAGTACCACCAGAAGAATGGACATACCATTTTTTTCACACACTAGAAGGCATTTTGAAGAACTGGTACTCAGAACAGGAATAGCGCAGAGAAACTGTCACCTGGGAAGAAATACAATATAAATTTGTAGTTACATTTTCCTTTGATCATGACTGTACAGATATGGATGCAAGGTTGAAAGTGTTAAGAGATAGGATATTTGAAGAAATAGAGTTTGAAATAATTCCTACATCTTAGAGGCAGGCTAGTCATACAGTCAAACAATTACTACAATGTTATCATGTAGTAGAAGTAGAAGAACCCGAAGAAGATAATATGCGCAATATCCAGATCCCAAAAGTAGAAGGTGAAAGGGAAGTAGAAGGTCCCAAGTTGGACTTAGAATATCATGTTTCCCCATTAAAGATTAAGAAGGTCAACATTGGAATTGCAGACAACCCAAAGATGGCTAATATTGAAGATTATTGGGATAATAATATAGTAGAGAGGATCAGAGAATTACTGTGTGAGTACAATGAATTATTCCCAACAACATTCTCAGAGATGAAGGGGTTAGTAGTAGAGCTAGGAGAGATGAAAATCCCATTGAAGCCATAATTAAGACCTATCATACAATGGTCGTATATATTGAATCCCATATACAAAGAGAAGGTGAAGACAAAAATTGACAAAATGCTAGAAGGTGGTGTTATAGAAGTTGTAGAAGAGTCAGAATGGATCAGTCCCATGGTGGTGCAAGAAAAAAAATGGAGGGATCAATATTTGTGTAGATTTGTGAAAAATGAATGATGTTTTCCTACATGATCATTTCCCTACCCCATTTACAGACAAAGTTTTGGAGAATGTAGGGGGTCAAGAAGCTTATTCTTTAACACATGGATTTTCAGGTCATCATCAAATCAAGATAGCACCAGAAGACATGCATAAGAAAGCATTTGCAATAGAGTGGGGCTCATTTCAGTATACATTTATTCCATTTGTATTGAAGAATGCACCAACCATTTTTTCAAGGGTAGTAGTAGCAACTTTCAAGGACTTTATTCATAATTTTTTGGAGGTTTACTTGGATGATTGGACATTGCTTAGTTTGTTAAAAGATCATATTGAAGTATTAAGGATGATGATAGATAGATAAAAGTAGTGTCAGATATCATTAAACATTAAGAAATGTATTTTCAACACACCTTTTGGGATTTGGTTAGGGAATTTGGTGTGTAAACATGGTCTATTAGTTGATCCTACTAAAATTGTTGTCATAGTTAACTTACCACCACCAAATTCAGTGCGCTAGTTGAAAAGTACATTGGACCATACATGGTATTATATAAATTTCATAAGGGGATATGCACATATCATTGCACCAATGGAGAAGTTTTTCAAGAAGGATACTAAGTACCAATGGAATGATGAATGCTAGAAGATTCTAGATATTCTGAAGGAAAAAATGGTTACAGGGTCGATTTTAGTATTTCCAGATTGGGATAAATAATTTCATGTACATGTAGATGCATCTGCAATTGCATTAGGAGCATTATTAACCCAACCAGGAGAAGGTGATATAGATCACCTAATTTATTTTACAAGCATAAAATTGCCAGATTCAAAGAAAAACTACAATACTACAGAAAGAGAAGCTCTAGCTATGGTGTATGCTTTGCATAAATATAGACGTTACTTGTTGGGAAAACACTTTAATATGTTTACAGATCATTCAACTTTAAGATAATTAGTTAATAATCCAGTGTTGGGGGGAAGGATATGCATATGTCTATTATTATTTCAGGAATTTGACTTTGAAGTTGTGGTGAAGCTTGGAATATTGAATGCAAGACCAGATCACTTGTCCAGGATAATGGATGGAGAAGAACCCAGTAACTTGGAAGACAAATTTCCATATGCACAATTGTTTTCAGTACAAATTGCAGATGAATATTTTTCTAACATTATTGATTTTTTGAGTTTTGTCTTTGCACCAAGAGAATTTACTACTGCACAGAATAAAAAAATTGGTGGTCATATATGCAGATTATCAGTTGATTGCAAGTCATTTATACAAACTTGGAGCAGATATCATATTGAGGAGATGTGTGATGGAGCATGAAAGACCCATTATTTTGGCAAAGGCGCATGAAATAATTGTAAGAGGAAACTATGCAGGAAAAGATACTACGCAGAAGGTATTGCACACATCGTTACGGTGGCCAACAATTCATAAGGATTAAAAGGAATACTGACATAAGTGAAATGTTTGTAAGAGAGTTGGGAAACCATCTAGGAGGGATGAGATGCCACTGAGACCACATGTTACTTTACAAGTGTTCGATAAATGGGAAATATATTTTTTAGTTCCAATTAATCCACCAACAAGAATATTAGGAGATAGATACATTATTACAGTGACGAAATACTTGACGAGATGGGCAAAGGAAGCACGAGTAAAGGATTGCAACACATTTTTTATTTGAGAATGTAGTGACAAGATTTGTATGTCCAAGAATATTGATGACTGATCAGGGTACACACTTCATCAACAATAAAATTGAGGCTATGCTGGAAGAGTTTAAGATATGACACCATAAGAGCACTCCTTACCACCCTCAAACAAATGGAACAAAGGAAGCCTTCAACACAATTTTGGAGAATTCCCTGACAAAAAATTGTAATATAAACAATGAAGATTGGGATTTGAAGGTATCAATAGTACTTTGGGCTCATAGAACTACCTGCAAGAAGCTAACAGGATAAACATGATTTATATTGGTGTATGCACATGAGGAAGTAGTTCCCTTGGATTATTTGATACCAATTATGTGCATTGCAACAATTACATATATGATCGAAAATGGCGGAGTGAAGGAAATATTGGCTCAACTGAAGGAATTAGAAGAAGATAAAATCATGGAAGGTTTCCATAAAGAGGTACAGAAAGAAAAGGATAAAGCATGGGATGACATACATATCAAGAAGAAGAAGTTTAAGGAAGGATATTTGGTTCTCCTCTATGACGGTAAATATTTACAACACCCAGGGAAACTCAGAATGCAATGGCTAGGACCATATCAAATAAAATATGCTACAGATGGAGGCATTGTACAACTGCAAGACTTAACAAGAAAGGAAGTGCAAGGAATGGTGAATGGTAGTCGAATGAAACTGTATAGGGACAGTCGAACTACTAACTCTCAGTAGTTGAAACACAACAAGAAGACTTGTACATATTGTAAATAGTAGGAGCTAAAAGAAGAAAAAGGAAGATAAAAACAAAAAAAGTAAGAGAATGCTAAAAAGAAGTAATAAGGAGGAATAAGCGAGAGACATATAATTCATGAATGACAGTGCGTGGCAAACATAAATCGGTGTGATATAATTCAGAATAATTCACGTAGGAACATGAGACATCGTGCAAATAACCGAAAAAATGAAAAACAAGACAAAACATTAATGACCTGGTTTATAAAAAGGGAAAAAAAGGGGCAAACTCAACACTTAGATATTTTTGAGCAATCGAGTTCTTGAGAGCACGAGAAAAGGGTGAAGAAGGTAAATGGTCAGTAGGAAATGGAGGGAGAAGAAGAAGAAGAACCTAAGGATGAAGCCACAAAAGAAAACCTAGCCGCAGGACAAAAGAGGAATGCATCGAGCACAAGGAAAATTTCTTTACCTCATATTCCAGACGTTGTAGTCAAAGTGGAAGACATGTTAGGCAAGGTGTTGAGGCTAAAGTATGTGGACCATGATGTAATTGACACAAAGAATTTTCCTGAATTTGCACATGAAATGTACTTAGAGAACAGGGGGGAGGTAGGACCCCTAGGGAAACATATTTTGGAGCCTTCGTAGTGGGTTACAAGACTCTATAATTTAGGTGTTATGAATCTGTTGGAGATACAACATTTTGGGCGAGGTAAAAATGTAGGCCTTTGTGTGAAAAAACTATTGGCGAGGGTACATGGAGGTATCCTTTGGATGGACAGATTGGTCCCCATAGACATGGATCACATAGCTAAGATCACAAGGTTTCCTACCACTGGGGCACAACCAAAATACTATTTGGAAACAAATCCAGGGATAAAGAAATTATAGAGGAAGTGAAGGCATAGTTAAGGAAAAACAGGGCAACCTGACGACTAATCATCAAGGATATTAATGACCATTAAACCAAGTTTGTTATGAATTTGATGGATTGCAAAATGTTGAGGAAGTTCATAAAGGAGGAAGCCCCAACAAGAGTTATAGCAGTAGTCACACAATTCACGAAGGGTGTAGTGTTCATCTAGGCACCATACCTGTTGAACCAATTTATGGTAGATTGTAAAAATGAGTAGGATAATGGAACATATTTCTATTACTCATGGTTTCTAATATTAATAACATTGGTAGGTTGGTGGGAGCCCAAGTTTTCATATTTTCTATACAGGAAGGGGAAATGTTATGCAGTGCACTATGAAACTTCCTAGCAGACAAAGGACCCGAAGAACCAACATGCCAACAACATAGTATTTTCCATGTTCTTGGAGGATATGCAACAGAAGACAACAAATGTATGGAGTATCCCCATTGAAGTGGTTCGATAAAATGAATGTATTTCCAATTTCAAGGCTTCAATACACCATTTATGGACTCATGCCATAAGGGACCCAAATAAGAAGTGGTTGGAAATGAGCTATTTTACAACGTGTGAAAATTTGGATTGGATCGTGCAAGATTGGCCTATGCATTGGAAGGTTCCAACAACACAAAAGAAAGGGAAAAAACCTAAGGATCCAACAGAAGTAGGAACATCCAAAAAGACATGCAATCCAACAGATGATACAAGGAAGGATGCAAATCACATTCAAGCCTTGGGAAGTGGCGCAACAAGAAAAAAACCAAGAAAGAAAGAGACAATGTCATGGAAATATGTAAAGGGGGATGGCGAGAAGGGAGGTATCTCTCACCCAAACGAAGAAAAATATGGGGAAGAAACAAAGAAGAAAAATGGGGTGTAGACCTCAACCCCAACAACAAAGATAATTGGAGTACAGGAGGCAAAAATAAGGAAAAAGATGAAGTATCACAAGAATCGTCCAACCATCACTATTACAAAGGACGATGCAAATTTTGTCATGGAAAAAGTCCAAGACATAGGGGAGGATGTAGTACATGCAAGAGAGGCACAAAAGGAAGAAATAATGGAGAAATTGGTGGAATAAATTGACATCCTACAGACACTGCAACTAAATGCATTGCATCCTCCCACAACGCAGCAAAAAGAGAAACCACAAGAAGCATTAGTGCAGAGAGAAAAAGGAGAGACAATGCATACAATAGTCATGGTAAGTGATAGGTTTAAGGTCACACCAAAGATGCTAGAGGTGGACGAAAACACAGTCCAATGACAACTAAAGGACATGGAAAATCTTGATTTGGTTTTGGAAAAAGTACCCACGAAGGATTTCTATGGATTACAAGAAAGTGTAATGCAAGAAGTACAATCTAGAGATAGGGCATTTGTCACCAACCTAGCGCTCGATCGTGAGGTAAAATAGATTTTGTGAGTGACATGTGAAGAGATCACGCTGGAATAGGAGGAAGAGAAGCAACGTGAAAATAACTTAGAGAATAATCTTACAAAGGTATACAGGAGCATACCAGACTACACACAGGCACATGAAGTTACAATAGAAGAAAAGATACAACATATTGCGCAGACCATGGATAGAAGACTTAATAGAGAATTTAAATTTGAGCACACCCCCAGAAGTGTAGGATCAGAGAGATATAGAGGCTATTTCACACATAGAGAGCATAGCGTAGGAGGTGAAAGTAGTGGTAGAACTGTATAACAAGACTGCACATATTTGGACCATCCTAGAAGAGGATCAAAATATCCAGCAACTAGAGAAGAGGGAGGAAAAATTGAACATGGAGGTTCAATACTTGAAGAAGAGACAAAAAGACATGGACATATACCTAATAATGAAGGCCACGTAGAAGTTTAAAAACCTGTAGGAAAAAGTAAAAACTATGTAGAAGGAGAAACAAGAAAGGCAGGATCAGTTGGAGCAATTTCAACAAGAAGCAGAAGGAATGATAGACAAGCTCCAAACAAAGAAAGGAATATGGGGACTGACACTAGAATAAAGTAGAGAAGTGTTAGAAAAACACATAACAATGCAGGGTTTGGACACACTAGATGGGAAGAGCACAGAGGTTAAGGAGAAAGCGACAGAATTGGAAAATAAGTTTCATGCACTAGAGGTAGCACTATAGAATATGCACTAAGGCTAAGTGGCTCAGGACGATCCACATGTTAGTGTTGGGGGCTTGTTGGAGCATGCATGTTTTTGAGAACAAAATAGGAAATGAGGCAAATTGGACCAAGAAGGAGAGTGTGCCATATTTTGAGGAAAAACAACGTGTGCGACAGGATTTGCAGAAATTCGTCACAAATGTCGACAAACCTAGCCTAGTTAGGGTTAGGTTTTTGGGATGTATTGTAAGGATTTCTAACCCAATTATATAATATAAATAATGGGTATGAGGTAGATTAGGGGGGCATCAGAAAGAGGATAATCATCCAATTGTTAGTGTATGAGTGCGACAAGTCTGTTTTGAAGAACCTATTTTGGATTCTTTGTATGTCGAAGTCGGTTTTGGGAGAAGTGGAGCTCGAATGGAGTCGAAGTAGCTGAGGTTCAGGTCACAATATGTGGATATTGGTGTGATCCTGGTCTTCCTCACTACTCCATATTATGATGTAATGCGTGCAACGCATTTTGATGAATAAGAAAATAAGAAGAAGATCTTTGTGGACATAGCCCCAGTGGGGTGAACCATGGTAAAACTATGTGTGCAATGTGTGTGAATGATTTACTATTTCTGCAGTTATCACTGAATGGTTAGATATATGAATGGATGATTTATTTACAACACACACTAGATTAAATATGAAAATGAATTTATGAATAAATATATATGATGAATATTGTAATCAAATGAATGGATAAGTAGAAATAAGAAGTAAGAAAGAACATCCACCAATCCATTCCATGACTACAGAAACTTGTGTCCTGTATTCCCCCATAAACCATCTCAGGTGAGACTGTGTGGTGCACTCTGTGCACAATGTATCATTCTAGTTTACTAAAAGGGTTGATGGTGATAAGGGTTTTGTTGGAGAACTAAGGTAGAACTCGGGTCAGCCCATAAGTCCAACAAATGGTTCCATTGTCGGCTAGAGCTCAGAAGGAGACCCAGGAAGGGATTTTGTGAATAATATGCAGTGGTATAAAGGGATTCTCAGGACATGGAATCCTACAAAGAAAGAAATTGAAATATGGTTAGAGACAAAGCAGTTGGAGTTCGTGTAGAGAGACAATAAGGGTTCCAGGTATACATCATGTCAGTACCTAGAGAGGTATGTGTTTACTGATTTGCATGAAGAATTTTTTTTTTCTTTCCATATTTATTACAGGAGTGGTTGTTAAGGTTGAAGGATACCCATCCGACTAACCGGATTAGGCCAGTAGTGTGTACTGCTAAAAACATCATGTGGTTGGAAAGAGTTAATAATAAATTCATGCACACAGTGGATTTTTGGTTAGACAACATTACTACGGGGTTTATCACTGAATTTGAAGTATATACAACGAATTCATATACTACTGCAGAGAAGGAATTCTTGAGGGGACCCAGAGTGATCCAAAAATATATTTTAACGACAATGGTTGAGTTTTAAAAAACATGTGTTAATTAACCATTTAGGAAACTGATGAAAGAGGAAAAATTATAGATGAAACGTAGCATCCATATAAACATATATATATATATCTTCAAATAATCATAAATCAACAACAAATCATAAAAAGAGAAGTTGATAACAGAGTTCGACAATCTCGCCTACGTCTCCGGGCCTTTGTCTCAGTGGGTGAGGCTTTCTTATTTCTATTCAAATATTTAAAAGTACATCATAAAAGTGAAAAAAAGGTTACAAATTGATATTGTCTTGTTCAACAAGATATCAAGAACCCTACAAAATTGATGCCACTGAAAACAGATGATCGGAGCTCCCAGAAATGACCCGCAAAGGTGTTGTCCTCAATGGCTTCCCTGCATAAAAATGGCATTGGCTCAACAAATATTCATCATTTTACTGATCTGAAATTTCCTTCATGGCTTAAAGAACCTATGGTTTATATAGGATTGAATTTGGCAACAAACTCCCAACTTCCCCTCAATATCTAGCCTCAAAATGGGCCCAAGATCCTCCAAAAATGGATTAAATCCCCTCAAACAAGATGAAAATCCATTAAAATATTTATAATATAGTATAAAAACCCAAAATTGGTAAATATCATGGCGCAACCTCCTTTCTTAGGGATCCTAGTCACCTGCATGAATCCAAGTGTCCAAGGGTTGTCACTGATTCATTGGCCCCCTCCAGAATAGGCCCCTAGTCCTGTGTTATGGCCCATGTGGCCGCGAGCTAAGTCTCCCATGCGCCATAACTGTTATCTCCCCTCGGTTGAAGATCCTATTTATGTACCCTGGTCGACGAGCTAGCCCGACTGACCGACGCTAACCCCACATACTCTGCACCATACGATGAAGACCCGAGTCATATGCAATATGGTTCTGTGATCGGGCCTAGACCAAACTCTATACCAAAACTGCACCATGTATAAAGCCATGTGTCACATTGCATCGGTCATGTGGTGGTTACGTCGGGGCTTACAATAGTCCTCTCCCAACACATACAGCAAGGATATATGGTATGGACATATGAAAATGCGTCGGGGGATGGGGCCTAGCCCCATCCCTATCCTCCGCTAAATGAATCGCCATATCAATTCAAATAAAAATTACACCACCTATTGTTAAGAACTATTGTGTAGGTGGGCTGGTAGCCTGACCTACACGAAGACTTAGCCACCCATGGAGGTCATGGGTTTGACCCCCACGGACTCTCAAACAAAATTTGAACCAAAAATCCAATTAAGGGGTGCCACGTGGAAGCCCACGATTAGGCCACATTGCAGCATTACACTTTCCCACAAAACATGCCACATGTCAAACATTCATTTGACCAACTATCTTCCCACGTGTCTGCCCAGTCAGCCATGTACCTTCCACTTGATCCCATTTCCACATGTCGTATGGACCTTGCCAAGTCATCCTGTGCCACATGTCACCCTTGCAATGGTGCCATTTGTCATAGTCTGACTCGTCCACCTGTCATTTGTCATGCCCAGTCAGAAACTTGCCAACTCTCTACCATGCCACCTATCCGACCGTACGGCCTGTATAGTCAGTTACCATGACACTGTACAGACTATACAATCAACATTTTTTTTTACGTGTTTGACGAAACGAACAGACTGCGATATCTTTCGCATACGAGGTTCGTTTGAGAACATTAAAGTTGAGTTGGTTTCATATCGACGAGGCCTGCACACACATTCGTTTTGAAGATATTTTGAGCACTTTGATTTTTAGGCCTTCCTGGACCCATTTTGGTCCCGAGATCCAATTATGGATCACACCTCCCCACTAAAGACCTTTTGGTCCTCCAAAAGGTTATGGACCAATCATCAAGGGAGGTATAGGCCACCCCAATTTTTCTTTGTCTTTAAACTCTGTCATGTGCACTTGTCTCATCAAGATCAACTGTAAAACAACCATGATAATTGACAACATATTGTTATCCATTTGTACTCGATCACATCTTACTGAAGCCACTATCATCCATGTTGACCACATTATTAATGACAACATTAGAAAGATGACTGCAAATGAGCTAATATGTTTGTAATACTTGCACGATATTAGCTTATCTTGAAGCAAAGTGTGATTGATCTTCCATTCTACAATCATCTCCTATTCTTTCTTAAGATCAATTACTTGATTTGAAACAATTATAGGTGTGTTGATTGCATGAGATGCCTTTCTTAATTGTTCCGTTGTTTGAAGAGATCTATTTTCTTTTAAATGATGAGCATGTTGGCATATTTATTACGGGCAGGCAGAAGGCAGAGTATTTGTTTGTCATTGATGGCAAGATCAGTCCGATGATGACGAAAAAGAGAAAGTGGCAGGACCAACAGCGCAATGATGATCGCATGGCAAGATCAGAAGTGTAAACTCCATTTCGGAGTTTCATATACCGAGATTTGGAGGAGTCAAGGAAGCAACTCACGGAAGAAAATCGCAAAATGTGAAATCACGAGTTAATCTCCATTTCGGAGTTTCGGATACCAGGAGTTGGAGGTGTCAAGGAAATTCACGACAAGAATGATGAAATCACGAAATGTGAAACATCAAAGCATCAACAAAGACTCCATTTCGAAGTTTCACAGACCGGGAAATGAAAGATCAAAGGAAATTTAACCTTTGAAGTAGTGAACCTCAAAATCCTGAAACAGACACATCAACAAACCACGTCAGCTAAGGACACATGGCACAATCAGGCAATGAAAAGTGTCAAGTTGATTCAACATTTCAGGCACATTTAAGTCACAAATCAGAGTGACACATGGAAACTATTCGACACGTGTGACATCAGTAGGTTTACGTCACATCAGAACTTTCTATTTCGGGGTTTTACATAGCAAGCAGAAACTCCACCATCACGAAGTCTCAAACTCCGAAATGCCGAAACGGACTATTGTGAGTCTCGAAAACCCGAAAGGCAAAACTCCAAAATCTCGTCAAACGTCCATCTCAGTGGGTTATGTGAACTGTCCGGTCACTTTGGAGATTTTGTGATCATGAATTTTATAATGTTGGAGTAACGATGACTCGAAGGGAAAAACGTCGAAATCCCGTCAGTCGTTCAATTAAGAAAAGAAGGGATCAGATTATGAAGTTTTGTGGACCATTGATCTGGCTCCATTTCGGGGATTGCGACTTGGAGTGTCGAGACTCCTCACCATAGGAATACCGAAATGCCGAAATGCCGAAATGTGAAATGGCGAAATCAACGCAAGACCCTGTGCCTGTAATCCAACGATGTTGGATAATTGGAAATCTGATCGGAGGGCTATTGTTTCTCTTCACAATTAACTATTCAGTTACGATTCAGTTAGCAGAACCGAATCATGGTTCTTGGATGGTTGGCATTTCAGTTGTTGAAGCTATGGATTATTTTAGGGGCTAAATTTCGCTCGTGGGCTAATTTTCCATGGTTTTTCCAAAAACGAGATTCGCTATTTTAAAAATGATTCGCCCAAATTCTATAGGATAAAAGTATTTTACCGTAAAAACCGCCAAAATTTTATAAAAACTATATAAAATCCTTAGAAATTTGAATATTTTTACAAAAATATCACCAAACATTTATAGTTGGCATATGAAGGATTAGTAAGATTCGCCAAGGTTTCTACATTTTAAAATAAATTTCCATCCTT
>SNQJ01S0098641.1:20232-36390 GCA_010110895.2 Picea sitchensis | reverse complement strand
GGAGGATGTCTTGTAAGTTGGTCAAGTAAAAAACAATCAGCAGTGTCTCTGTTTACTACTGAAGTAGAATACATTGTAGTTGCAACTTGTTGCACTCAGGTTCTATGGATGAAACAGATGTTGGAAGATATACATATTCATTATAATGAACCTATACCTATCTTCTGTGATAATACCAGTGAAATTAGTATTTCTAAAAATCTTGTTATGCATTCCAAAACAAAGAACATTCCCATTAAATTTCATTTTCTAAGAGAGCAGGTTATGTCCAAAGTTATTAAAGTGGAATATGTTGGCACAAAGGATCATATAGCAGATGTATTTAGTAAAACTTTATCTAAAATGAAATTTGAAAGTCTCAGGGATCAGTTGGGGGTTTACCCTCTGTAATTTCATTTCATTCTCGAATATTGCACAAGCTTCATTATAAAATCAGACTGCATAGGTTTATTGACTATTATTGATAGGGGGAGTTGCTGCTAAAATGATACATATTTGAAAGTGATTTTCTTTGCTCAGGGAGAGTACTTATTGAATATCTGTTGTATTTCTAAGTTGCTCATAGTTGACAAGGGGAGTATGTACTGCAACAGCTCAGGGGGAGTGTGTTACTTCTTTGACATTGATGTCAAAGGGGGAGAAAGTGTAATGGTAAGGATGTTATGAGTAGTGTCTTCAAGGTTGCCATCAATGCCAAAGGGGGACAAAGGGGGATATTGTTGGCATATTTATTATGGGCAGACAGAAGGCAGAGTATTTGTTTTTCATTGATGGCAAGCTCAACTCGACGATGACGAACAAGAGAAAGTGGCAAGACCAACAACACAACGATGATCGCATGGCAAGATCAGAAGCGTAAAATCCATTTCGGACTTTCGGATACCGGGAGTTGGAGGAGTCAAGGAAGTGACTCACGACAGAAAATCGCGAAATGTGAAACCACGACTTAATCTCCATTTCAGAGTTTTGGATACCGAGAGTTGGAGGTGTCAAGGACACTCACGACAAGAATGATGAAATCGTGAAATGCGAAAGATCGGAGCATAAAAAAAGACTCCATTTCAGAGTTTCGCAGACCGGGAAATCAAAGATCAAAGGAACTTTAACCTTTGAAGTAGCGAACCTCGAAATCCCAAAACATGCACATCCACAAACCACGTCAACTAAGGACACGTGGCACAATCAAGAAATGACAAGTTTCAAGATGATTCAACATTTCAGGCACATGTAAGTCACGAATCAGAGTGACACATGGAAACTATTCGACACGTGTCAATCCACATATGACGTCAGAAGGTTTACGTCACATCAGAACTTTCTATTTCGGGGTTTTACATAGCAAGCAAAAACTCCACCATCACGAAGTCTCGAACTCCGAAATTCTGAAAGGGACTATTGTGAGTCTCGAAAACCCGAAAGGAAAAACTCTGAAATTCTGTCAAACATCCATTTCAGTGGGTTATGTGAACTGCCCGATCACTTCAGATATTTTGTGATCATGAATTTTATAATGTTGGAGTCACGATGACTCAAATGGAAAAACGTTGAAATACTGTCAGTCGTTCAATTAAGAAAAGAAGGGATCAGATTATGAAGTTTTGTGGACCGTTGATCTGGCTCCATTTCGAGGATTGTGACTTGGAGTGTCGAGACTCCTCACCACAGGAATGTCGAAATTCCGAAATACTGAAATGCGAAATGGTGAAATCAATGTGAGACCCTGTGCTTGTAATCCAACGGTGTTGGAAACTTGGAAATCTAATCGAAGGGCTATTGTTTCTCTTCACGATTAATTGCTCAGTTATGATTTAGTTAGCAGAACCGAATCATGGTTCTTGGACGGTTGGCGTTTCAGTTGTTGAAGCGTTGTTCTAGGGATTTGAGGGGTAACCAAAGGGGTTGTAGAAGATAAAAAGAAACATGCAGTGACTGTGTGGTGTTGGTGCATATGGAATTAATGGTACAGTCGTAACTCTAAGGTAAAATTCATTTCTATAAATGAATATTAAATCAAAATAAAATCATACAGGGATAGTGAGAAGAAATGATGAAGATATAGCAAAGATCAAGGGGATAAGAATGGATTTTGATATGATTATATAAATAGAGAGGACTTGAATGATGAATCCTTTTCCAGAGAAGATAAAGAGTTGGTTTGCAGGTTCTTAGTGATAGAGAAGGATTCTAGGGTGGTAGGGAGGAGCAAGGGGAGACTGTAAAATTCTCTTGTACAAGTTGGTGCTTGTACATATAGGAGTTTGTTGGCAACCAATTCACATTTTTCCACTGTCTTATAAGCTGCTTACACCAGTGTTTTGCAAACCTTAATTTTTCATCGCAATTCTCAAATAAACGACACTTTTATTTGTGTGATATTTACACACTTACCTTCATTTTTGTTTTCACGACTGTAAGCGTGAAAACTTGATCCTTCGAAGTCGCATTAGAATCATTATTGAATTTTCGTTATCCTTCTTGTCGATATGCCCATTGCATTTACATTTTACTTATCATTATGCAGTTGGCAAAACTTTTTGATTTGTACTCATTGGACATTCTTTGATTGATTATGTATTTTCGTTTCATGAGTAATTGAGGTTGTGATGCATTGGTAATTGGATTTATATGTTCTTTGATTTGATCTACTTGACCATTGGTTTCATAAAAATACATAGGTGTTATGGTTAAACCCTTGATATATATCATTTAATATGACACCTAGTTCATGTGATAAAACGCGTTGGTACATTGCTTAAACTCTTGGTATGAATCGTTCTATAAAACGCATGTCACATAGTCCAACACTTGGTATTGGTTTCGATTTGTATGTTTGGTTTTAAAACTATGGCATAACGTTTGATTGCGCTCATGGTTTATCCACTTACCAAAGGTTTCAATGGATTGATTGAAATGGCATAGTTATAACACATGTGCGTTGTGATTTGTATAGTTGAAAGTGCCGATGGTTGTACTTTGGTAATGACTATTTTTCATGGCCAGAAAATAGCTCCACCACCTTTGCACGATGTCATTAATGTTGCTCCTATCCCTGTTTCACCTCTGTTAGCTCGGGTAAGCCTTCGGGCGTTTTGTTCCTATGTATGCTGCATTCAAACCCTAGCTCGTTCACCCTGTGCTCTTCCCCATGGAACCGATGGTGTGAATTGAGCCGAACGATAGCCAAGCCTTGCTACTGTTCGATAATTCCCTGAAAGACTTAGAGGATAGCGGTTGGCTCACCTTTGTACATCAGTTTGAGGGTTTTTATCTATTTGTTGCACAACAGTTCGCCCTGACTTTTGATGGGTGTAGGGCCAAGGTAGGTGACATTCAGTTGTAAATCAATGAAAAGTTCATTAGCTCTGCCACAGGGTTAGCAGCCACGGGCCAGTGATGGTTCAAAAAATCTAAAGTTGAAGAGGTGCCATGGCCACTACTGTTCGTCTCACGAAAGGTCACATCCTGTGACAGAGGTATGCCCATTTCCACGCTTAAACCAAGGTGGTGTGATATTTTGATGGTGGTTAAACAATTCATGACCTGTGAGGGTCGATATGGACTGGTCTTTCTTTATCACCTTCGACTGTTAATGAATTTTATGGGTTATCCATTGAATATGCCTTTTTATTTCCAGCGAAGCCTTTATAAAATGGCTAAGAGGTTTAAAAGAGAGAAGGTCGATAGTATCTTGTTCCACCATGGCCTAATCAAACTCATCGTTGTTCATCACTTAAATCTTCACGGTGATAGCTGGCAAGATTTTATCTCTCGAAATGGTTTTGCTGAGGCAGAGCCTGTCCAAGTTGACAAGCCTATGGTTAGTGAAACTAAGGTCGAGCCACCCGTGCCCTTCCATGTCCTACTGCCCTCTCCTAAACCCTCGGTCGACCCTGATATTGACTTACCCGACGTCTTAGTAGACAAGACAGAGGCTATAAAAAAGCCTGTGAGCAAAAAGGTCAAAGGAAACCCTACTATTGACGACAAAGGTAAAAAGAATGCTCGACTTATATCGAGACTGGCTAGGAATAAGCCTAAACCTAGTGCTGAGCAGAAGCCCATAGTCCTCAGTGAAGACTCAGACTCTGACATCGAATGCTTCCTGGCTAGTGAGTACCCTTACTCCCAAGGTTTGTGCTCTGAGCCACCCTATGACTTCGTTTCTAATCTACCCCCTTGCCTAAGGAACAATCCTAGCTACCCTAGGATCAAGCTACCTAACGAAACCCTCGGAAATTTAACCAAACCCCCACCTGCATTTTCGAAGCCCAGACAGTCGTCATGTGACCAATGTGATGTGTGGTTGGAACGATACTATATAGACATTCCCTTACTTCAATCGAAAATCAAAGCATTGGAAAACCAAGTTACAGTATTGACAAGCCAAAGGGACAAGCTTCAAGCAAATGATAGGAAGCAGAAAACCACTGGTTCCATCGTTTTTAGGAATGTTGAATCGGCTACAGTTGTCGTAAATTCCAAAATGTCATGATCAAGCTGTCTACTCGTCATCCAGGTATGAATTTAGGTATCAATTTCATTTTGTGAATTGCTAGGATTAATATAATGATTTGATTTTGGTTTTCAAATAGCTCTGTCTATTGTTCGAAATGACTCTGTTATAGCTATATCGAAAATGGTTATGTTTTTCATCTTGTACATTGTTTTCGCTTTGCTAAAATTAAATGAAGTTTTGATTTGGATACACGATTTACCTGTGCCCAGTTTAGAAATTGATTGGTTTTCATCGGATTTGATTCGTTTGTCTGTTGAGTTAACGAAATCAATGGTTTGCTTTCGCTTGGATTTTGTTTGTGTCTGACCTATACAAGAGATTTTTATGCTAAAATTAGAGAACGGTCATGTTTTGATTTGGTATGATTTCGTTATGGTTATATTATATCGGCTCTGATTTAGTTTGTATGCTGTGATTTTGGAACGACTTCGTGAGTTTGAATTGATGTGATGTAATCTTATAAATCAGGAATACAACTCTGATCGACTCTGATTTGGAAAGAACGACTTTGTTTTGCATGGAAACAATATTCTCATTTAAGCCTTTGCAAAAGATATCTACGCTCGAATCATGGAACGGTTTTGATTCACAACGAATATGTTAAACTCCAACTGTTCGATTCGCTCTTGTATTGATTGGATTGTTGTGTATCTTCAGTTAGTACGATTGTTTTTATGAGTTGGATTCGTATCAAAAATAGACTTGGTTATGCTCTGTTTGATTTTAATTTTCAAAACGAGTTGGTTAAACCCAGATCGACATATGTTATCTCTATCAAATTCGGTTAATAGTTCGTTTTGAAATGAATTCTAGTAATATTTTCGTTGAATATCAATCGATTTTGTCTGCCCCAATTAGAAATAACGAACGATTGGACAACTCTTACACACCTTGTTATCAACTGATTGATCCTGTTATGATTTCATTTGAGTTAATTTACACACCAGTTTTGATTTGATTCGCTAATGACATGGATCGTTGGTATATGTTAATACAGTTATATCAATTTGAAAATGATCTTGCTGTTTTCGTATGGATTCGATCGTGTTTCCTGTTGATGAGGCAGCATAAATGATTGCCTATGATTTGTTTAACTGTATCGATTTCAATTTGATATGAAAACGATTTTATTACTATTCAATACGATTTTGTATACCTGAATTGGTAACGAATTGAACAGAGCGTACCCATCTCTGTTATCATTTGGTTGAATACGATTTAGTGTGTTCAATTTACATACAAGTGTTGACTTGAATGAGGCTTTTTAGAAATCAAATATCTTTTGATAGTTTGAATATATTTTCAAAGATTTGAATTGATTTTAATGTTGATTATGTGTCTGATTTAGACCAGCTACAGAATCGCAAGATTTTGTAGCTAGTCTTTAGAATTAGATTTTTATCATTTTCATTAACAAAATATCCTCCTAACTTGTCCATTTTTTACCCCTTTCAGGTACATCCGAATCGCATTGGGAATGTTGGACAGTCTAGGAGATATTTGTGTGATTTAGTTTTTATTTTTCCTAGTTTAGTCAGACTTGGGATATTTTCCCAGATTTTATGTAAACAGTTTTGATAACTTCCACAGGGATGTTTTACCCTATGGAAGGTCTTTAAATACTTATTATTTTTTGTAATAAGGGGCATCCTCACTTGTGGGAGAACTAGGCTATGGATTTCTCATACAAACTGAGACAAGAGTTGATGTTTTGCTACAGCTTTCGCTTTCAATATATCAATTTTTTGTTTCAAGTTTATGCATGTCGTTTGCAGCAGATTATAGACTACTTTAGCTATCATAATCTATTTCGGAATGATATGATTTAATTAACGTGTTAACCATATCTGATTTCTTTCATTATTTAAAAAGTACAACAATTACTTTGTTTCAGTTAATGAATGACAGATTTCTCTTCTTCGTTAATTGAATCATTTCGTATAGATCTTTGCATACAGGTTTATCTAACTGTGAAGATTTATAAATCATAATATTGTTGTAATTTTTATGTCTTGTTTGTCTTGTAATCATATTTGAAGAGCATTGTAGCTTTCTGTTTACAAGGAGCTCCTAGAAAATTCGGTGCGGGTTTCCTCCCTCCGATCAGCTAAGACAATCATTGCACACAGGACGAACCTGGAGCGTTCCTTTAGGTCAGTTTGTTTTTCAGTATTTAATAGGTAGTTTGTTAGTATAATTTAAGTAGTTTAGTCAGATATATGTGTAGTTTAGATTTGTAGTTAAAGTTAGTATATTAGTTGTGTAGTTTAGTTAGTTTTTGTTTTATTTCTTGTTCATAAAATTATAAAATCAACAAAAAATATCTCTCTCTGTCTTAGGATAGAATACAAATGAGTTTTTCAGGTTTTCATTCAAATCTGTAAATTGTAGATATTGTACATTTTGTGAATAAGTTTTATTTTCGTTAGTAGTTAGATATTTAATTAGTTAGAGTCAGTATAGTATTAGATAGTAGATTGTATATATAGAATAGTTAATTTTGTTTTAGTTTGTTTTCATAGTTATTTTTAGTTAGATTAGTTTATTAGTTTGTTTTAATAGTTATTTTTAGTTAGATTAGTTAGTTTAAAGTAGTTTTCTTTTTGTTTTCTTAGGACCTTAGATCGGCTAACGGATACGCTAAACCCGTCAAGGTGGTTCATCCCAAACGGCTTGGGTTATTAGACAACCCCGGACCAGTTCCACTCTCCCAGTTGATGGACGGTCAATTTCGCCCGTCAACAGAGTTGTATCTTCCATTCAACAGGTGCTGAAGAAACAGAGGTAGCAGCCTCATCTGGGTTGTAGCTCAGATAAAATAAGAATGTAAAGAGGAGTTGGATCTTTCCTTTCATTCATAAGAAGAAGAGGTGTTTCCCTTTTGGGTTTCCTCATGAAAAATCATTGTGTTATTGTTTCATTTATGTGATTGTATATTTATTGGTTAAATGTATTACTGCAAGTTAAATGTTAAAGGCATGATTTATTGATTAATAAGTAATCTTCTTATAAAATGAAAGAAATTTTATACAACTGATTTACCCCCCCCTCTCTCAGTTGATTTATCATATTCAACAGAGCATGCACACTATATTATTGACCTTATTTGGTTAAGTGATATTGATTATGTTCCCTGTAGAAGATTGCTTTGCGAACATACAAATAAGGACTTTCTAAGACTATTCCAAATTCATTGAGTGGCACCACATCACATGTTACCTCATCCACAAACTTAGATGAAAATGCAAACTTTAATGTGCATTGCTTTATCATGTGCAATTTATGGTTGTTTCTTATCCATTTAAGTGAGTAAGGCTTATGATGCATCTGAGTTTTTAATCCCAATTGTTTAACCAATTCCTTTGAAATCAAGTTAGATTGAGATCCACTATCTATCAATGTGTTGACCTTAGTATGCCTCATTATGACCCTTATGTGAAACAATTTATTTCTAGCATAAAATCTATCACCAATTTTACCTGTCAAACCAACCAATGAGACCTTAGATTCATCACTCGAATCTAATCCCAAGTCTTTTGGTCGTGATGTTGTTGCAAATGTTTTCCTCCCTTTCCTCTCTTTGAACCACTTCGGTCTCTTCTCAGGATGCAATTTCCAACAACGGTCCTCATCATGCCCTTCTTTCTTGCAATGCTTGCAAGCAAGCTTCTCTTCCTTTCTTGCCACTAAATTTGCCTTCTTTCCATTCCACTTCCTTTTGTCCTCTTTCCTTGAAGATGATTCCTTTGATATACCAACTCTTGTTTTCCCTACCTCAATGTATGTTGCTTGAGCAGAAACCTCATCAAGATTAGTAGGTCCAAACATAAATACAGTGTTACAAATGTGTACAGGTAAACCTCTTATATACTACATAAGAGTTCCATGGGTATGTAAAGGAATTTCTAACATCAATGCCATCTTACGAAAGTCATCTATGTATTCTTGCAATGTTTGTCCCTTTCTTAGTTTAAGAGCATGCCATTCAATTAAATGTTTCTCTTTATAACCCAAAGGATATAATTTCTTTCTAAGTGCATAAATAAAACTTTGCCATGATGGAAATACATTACCCACTTGTTGCATGCCATTTTGCAACCTACTTTGCCACTAGATGAGTGTTGTGACTACAAGACGAAGTGATGCCAATTTGATTTGAGTGGCCTCATCCTTGATTTGTTGCACACTGCAATAGACCTCCATCTGTTTGACCCAATTATCAAGTCTCTCTGCATTGAATTCACCATCATACATGGGTAATTCAAATTTTACATCCATATTAAGGCATATCATGTTTATGTTTATGGACATGTTTTCTTGCAATGGATTTAGAACTTGAACTTGAAGAAGAAGAAGATGGAGAAGAAAGAGGTGAAGGAGGAGTTTGAGGAGCATCCTCTCCTTCTTCACTTTTGGCCTTTAAAGGTTCACCTAGAATTGGTCTCTTATGTTCCAAGTAATCATCATAAAGAACCTTCACCATCTCAACATGGAGAAGAAATTATTTCTAAACTCTTTCTCCTCATGAGAAAGTCCCTCTTTCGATGCCATATTATCGCTTTGAGAAGTTATCTTTCTCGATCCAATCTCAAGATTATATTCAAAAAGTTCACCTTCACCAAGCTTCAGTGTTTCCCTGGTTAACATGCAATCTCAAAATCCAACTGTCAACTAGCTCTAATACCACTTGATCCAAAAAGATCTCTTAATGACAATGGTTGAGTTTTAAAAAACATGTGTTAATTAACCATTTAGGAAACTGATGAAAGAGGAAGAATTATAGATGAAACATAGAATCCATATAAACATATACATATCTATAAATAAGAATAAATCAACAACAAACCATAATAAGAGAAGTTTATAATGGAGTTCAACAATCTCACCTACGTCTCCAGGTCTTTGTCTCAGTGGGTGAGGATTCCTTATTTCTATTCAAATATTTAAAAGTACATCATAATAGTGCCAAAAGGTTACAAAATGATCTGGTATTGTTCTACCAAATCTCAAGAACCCAACAAAACTGACAACACTAAAAACAAATGAATGAAGCTTCCAGAAATGGCCCGTAAAGGTGCTCTCCTCAATGGCTTCCCTACATAAAAATTGCTTTGTCTCAACAAATATTCATCATTTTCCTGATATGAACTTTCCTTCATGGCTTCAAGAACCTTTTTTTTATATAGGCTTGAATTCGGAAAAACACTCCCAACTTCCCCCCAAGATCTGGCCTCAAAAAGGGCCCAAGATCCTCCAAAAATGGATTAAATCCCCCCAAACAGGCTGAAAATCCATTAAAATATTTATAATATAGTATAAAAACCCAAAATTGGTAAATATCAGGGCACAAAACCCTTTCTTAAGGCTCCTGGTCACCTATACACATCCAAGTGTCCAAGGGTTGGCGTTGATTTGTTGGCCCCCTCCGAAATAGGCCTCTGGTCCTGTGTTATGGCCCATGTGTCAGCAGGCTAAGTATCCCACACGCCATAATTGTTATCCCCCCTCCATTGAAGCTCTTGGTTATGCACCCCGGTCAGTGGGCTAGACTAACCAATTGACGCTAATCCCACATACTCCACGCCATACAATGAAGACCCGAGTCATATGCGATACCAAAATCACTCCATGTATAAATCCACAGGTCACATTGAATCGGTCATGTGGTGTTTAATTCGGGGATTACAATGGTCCTTCCCCAACACATACAACAAGGATATATGGTATGGATGTATGAAAATGCACCGAGGGTTGCAGCCTAGCCCCAACCATATCCTCCGCCAAATGAACCGCCATATCAACTCAAATAAAAATGATACCACCTCTTGTTAAGAACTACTGTGTAGGAGGGTTGGTAGCCCAGCCTACGCAAAGACTTGGCCACCCATGGAGGTCACAGGTTCGACCCCCACAAACTCTCAAACAAACTTTTAACCAAAAATCCAATTAAGGGGTGCAACGTGGCAGCCCACGATTGGGCCACGTGGCACCATTAAACTTTCCCACAAAACATGCCATGTGTCAAACACTCATTCAACCAACTGTCTACCCATGTGTCTACCTATTTAGCCATGTACCTTCCACATCATCCCATTTCCACGTGTCGTATGGACCTTGCCAAGCCAGACTGTGCCATGTGTCACCCTTGCAGTGGCGCCACATGCCACACTCTGAATCGTCCACCTCTCAATTGTCATGCCCAGTCAACAACCTGCCAACTTACTACCACGTCACCTCTTTGGTTGTACGACCTGTAAAGGCATCTTCCACGTCAGCATTGTACAAACTATATAGTCAACATTGTTTTTGCCTGTTTGACGAAACAAATAGACTGAGATATCTTTCGCATACGACGTGTGTTTGATCCCATTCAAGTTGTGTTGGGTTCATATCGATGAGGCCTACACGCATAACCTTTTTGAAGATCTTCTGAGAAATTTTATTTTTAGGCCTTCCTAGACTCATTTTGGTCCCGAGATCTAATTTTGGATCACATAGGGAGGTATATTAGGTCTCTTTACACATCGATCAACATATTATTACATGATAAATATTTGATGACCATGGAATCCGATAGCTATATCACTCTACATGCATGGGGGATTTGGGGGAAGCACTAAGGAGGATATGAGAAATGGAGAAGGATCTTAGGAGTTTAGAGGAAGGAGGAAATGGAATCGGTCATGATGGATGATGAAGAGACCATAGAAATCATAAGGAATTTAGGTGTGATGCACAACAAATGATCCTATCAATGTAGGATGGATAATATGAAGAGGGATGTAGCGAAGCGAGAGGGATTGGACAACGATGAGGAAGAGGTAGAGGATCTTTGTGCCACGATGAAGATTGAGGATACATTGCATACCACATATGAGAGGAAAACCAGAGGTCATGGGTTCGACATAGAAGAAGGCTCTCCATTCCAGATCTGAATTAGTGTGGAACCCGCAACCTCATGTGTGACTAAGACAATTGAAGAAGAAAAAATAGTTAACCAACAAGTGATTCGTGGAAGAAGATTTTTTTAGGACGTGGGTCCAGTAGTAGAAGTGTACATTCAACAAGTAGCAATCAAGTATCTACACCGCACGAAGGTGGTAGTTCAAAAAATTTCATAATGGAAAGACAATATCCAACTATCATGTTACCAGAGTTCTGAGGGGACGGTTCAGTTGACCCAGAAAAAAATTTGTTCATATGTGATATGGGTAAGAAAGGAGATTATAGACAAGGATACAAAATTTGCATAGTTGGATATCACTTTTAGAGACCGCGCATTATATTGGTACATGGGTCTCTCAACAAATAACCCAACAAGTACACCTACAATTGTAGAATATGTGAAAAGGAAGTACATAAATGAATTTCAGAAGCCAAGTTCAAAAGACCAGTTTATGAATGAAATGATAGAGATCAAGAAGAAATTGGGAGAATCAGTCTAGGAAGTGGACCAGAAATTCAAGAGGCTAAAAGGTAAGTTAAAGTACATTATTACTGATACATAGCATAGGAATTTGTTTGCTAATTCGTTTTTTCCACACTTGAAGTATCCTTTGAGACATCGAAAATTCCAAAGTCAGTGTGAGGCCCTGCAGGAAACCTTACAACTAGAGGAAAACCAATACAAGCATATAGATTCATCAATGGAAGAGATGAAGCAATATATGAAGAAATTAACATTCTAGTTAAATCACAACAAAGGAAAGGAGAAAAGAGAAGATGTTTGGTGTACAATGTGAAGGAGAGAAGGTTGTCACAAGAATGAGTGTCCATTATTTTCATAGTATATTGGAGTGGGTATGCCAAACCCTTTAGCTTTAGGAGGACCATGGTGTGAGTTTTTCAAAACACATGGGCATGATCCCTATCCTTTCCCCTTGATGCAAAAGTACTAGACATTTCCGAAGAGTACATATTGTAACTTTTGTAAGTCAGTTGGACATGAAGAAAAAGACTGTAGAACCTTGGATATGATGACATAAAGGATTGCAGATACAAACAAGGTGTAGGATGAACATGTAACATGACAATATGCATATCAGCCATAGTATAACACTGCGCATAAGCCACAATAAAATCTTGTGTAGCAGTTTGTAGTACAACCATAGTATAATGCACAACAGTTTCAAGGGAAACAACAATATAACCATGCACAACAATGCGTATCACCACAACAGTATAATAACAAGAAACCACAGTATAATCAAGGACCTCAATATAACACACCATGCGAAGATAATCAGGGAAACAAAGGAGGCTTCAGAGGAGGAGGTCATGGAGGTATAGGATTTGGAGAAGGTCGGGGACTAGTAGTATGTTACAATTGTCAAAATCCAAGGAACTATGTAAGATACTTCCCACAACCACTTGCGATGTGTATGTACTGTCATGTAGGAGACCATGAAACTGAATACTTTCCAACATTGTCGATAAATATACAGGACAAGAGGAACCGAACTAATCAAAACGTCCAATGGATTGGGGTGGAAAACATAGAAGAAGACATAAATAATATTAACATAGTGACTAGAGTTGCAGACAAGATAGGTGAAGATGCAGCTAAAAAGGATCAGGACCAGTACCAATGGATTAGGAAGAATACAATGCTTGAATAGAAGTTTGATGAACATAAAGAGAAAGAGATATTCAAAGAAGATAGACAAGAGATATTGAAGGAAAATATTGTTTCTACTTCAGGAATGAATCTAGTAGATGAGATACCGATGTATGACACGCCTTCATTATTTGATCAAACCAATCAAGAGTAGTCCCTAGAACAAATTAGTAAAATAAGAAATTTTTTGGGAACTTGTGTCAAATTGTTGAGTGACAAAAATTCCTTACAAGTACTGCATAATTTATTAGAAAAGTGTAATCCTAGGGAAGAAGGGGTAAAAAGAGTAAATTAGGTTTGAAAGAGGAGAAGAACTGGAAGGGAATTTAGATTGAATGCTAACATATGAGATTTCAATATGGGGGATATTATACTAGACTTAGGATATGAAGTCAATGCTAGGACAAAGAAAACCCAAGAAGCTATGGGAGAACCACAATTAGGGTATTCACCTATACATTTGAAGTTGGAAAATAAACACAGAGTGGTACCAAAAGGAATTTTGAAGGGGATTCCAGTATATTTGGATGGTGTGCACACCATGGATGATTTTGAAGTCATTGACATAGTGGACAATACTTCGCCATATCTAGAACTGTTAGGTCTAGATTGGGCCTTTGTTAACCATGCTATTATCAATTTGAATACAAGGAAGATGATATTTGAGTCTACATAATACAGATTTATTACGCCATTGGATCCCTCAGAATGAGGTAGATATGTGGAACCTATAAATAATATTATTAAAGAAGATGTGAATCAGTTATATAGAACTACTGTTTGTGAAGAATATTACATCAACCCAAGTTCAGATGGCATGCTCAGTTGGAGGATAATTATTTCTTCTACTTCAAACTCTCACATAGGACTAGAGAACTGGAAACAATGGTTACATGAATTATCTACAAGGAGATGTGTCGAAATGGTGTGCACGCTGATATGGGTTGGTACATAGGTAAGAGAACCTCCTACTTTTTATGGCTTGAATGGTTTAAAAGAATTTTTAATGAAGTATGAGGTAGATTTTATGGAATATCAAATATTACGAGCATTAGATATTTATTTTAAATATACACCTACAATATGGTGGGGTACACACAAGGCAAAGACCAACAATTGGTTTTAGTGAAAAAAGTTACTGCACACAATATTTGACGCATAACAGGAACAAAAATATGAGGAGAAATATGAGGGATTAAGGAAACCCCAAGAGAATGTAGAGAAGTGCATAGTTCAATGGTGATTAGTATCACTAGAAGAATGGCCACACCATTTTATTCACACACTAGAAGTCATTCCAAAGAACAAGTACACAGACCAAGAACAACACGAAGAAATTGCCACCTGGGAAGAAATACATCAGAACTTTGTAGTTACATTTTCCTTTGAGAATGAAATCCCAGAGATGGATACAACACTAAAAGTGGTAAGATATAGGACATTTGAAGAACCAGAGTTTGAAATAATTATAGCATCTTAGAGGCAGGCTAGTCAGACAGTCAAATAATTACTACACTATTATCATGTAGCAGAAGAACCTGAAGAAGATAATCCGTGTAATAGCCAGATCCCATAAGTAGAAGGTGAAAGGGAAGTATAAGGTCCCAATATGGACTCAGAACATTATTCTACCCCGTTAAATATTAATAAGGTCAACATTGGGACTGCAGACAACCCAAAGATGGCTAATATTGGAGATTATTGGGATAATCAAACAATAGAGAGCATAACAAAATTATTGCGCAAGTACAATGACTTATTCCAGGAAACATTCTCAGAGATGAAGGGGTTAGAAGGATATCTAGAAGAGATGAAAATCCCATTGAATCCATAAGAAAGACTTATCAGAAAAAGGTCATACAGATTGAATCCAATATACAAAGAAAAGGTGAAGACAAAAATTGGCAAATTGCTAGAAGCTAGTGTTATAGAACATGCAGAAGAGTCAGAATGGATCAGTCCCATGGTGGTGTAAGAAAAGAAGAAAGGAGGGATCAAGATTTATGTAGATTTTTTAAAATTGAATGATTATTTCCTACGTGATCCATTCCCTGCCCCATTTATAGACAAAGTTTTGGAGAATGTAGGGGGTCAAGAAGCTTATTCTTTTACAGATGGATTTTCAGGTTATCATCAAATCAAGATAGCTCCAGAAGATAGGCATAAGACAACATTTGAAACAGAGTAGGGCTAATTTCAGTATACAGTTATGCCATTTGGATTGAAGAATGCACCAACCATTTTTTCAAGGGTAGTAGTGTCATCTTTCAAAGACTTTATTCATAAATTTTTGGAGGTTTACTTGGATGATTGGACAATGTTCAGTTTGTTGAAGGATTATGTTGAATTATTAAGGATGATGTTAGATAGATGCAAACAATGTCATATATCATTAAACATTAATAAATGTATTTTCAATGCACCTTTTGGTATTTCGTTAGTGCATGTGGTGTGTAAACAAGGTCTACTGGTAGATCCTTCTAAAATTGTTGTCATAGTTAACCTACCACCACCAAAGTCAGTGCACCAATTGAAAAGTACATTGGGCCATACATGGTATTATAGAAATTTCATAAGGGGATATGCATAGATCACTGCGCCAATGGAGAAGTTGTTGAAGAAGGATACTAAGTACCAGTGGAATCATGAATGCTAGAAGAGTCTAGATATTTTGAAGGAAAATATGGCTATGCCACTGATTTTAGTATTTCCATATTGGGCTAAATAATTTCATGTACATGTAGATGCATCTGCAATTGCATTAGGAGCAGTATTAACCCAACTAAGAGAAGGTGATATAGATCACCCTATTACTTTTGCAAGAAAAACATTGTCATATTCAGTGCAAAATTTCAATACTACAGAAAGAGAAGGTCTAGCTATGGTGTATGCTTTGCAGAAATACAAACATTACTTGTTGGTACATCACTTTAAGATGTTTACAGATCATTCAACTTTGAGATACTTAGTTACTAAGCCATTGTTGGGGGGAGGGATATGCAGATGCATATTATTATTTTACGAA
>SNQJ01S0098640.1:31174-55876 GCA_010110895.2 Picea sitchensis | reverse complement strand
TATTTATTTTTTAATGTAAATTTTAAAAAGAAAAAAAAATAGTAAATAAATTTTCAAGTGATAATTTAAGATCCAATTTTGGGTTTTTTTATTGCATAGGGATCTATTGTCAAGGCCACAATTTCAATTAGGTCGTAATGAGTTATAATTTTAATGTTTAGAAAAAAATATTTTTCTTTAGGTAGTGTCACTTTTTTAATTATGTGTTGATTTTAAGGTTTTTCTGAGCAACTATTTGAGTTTTTAAGGCCATGCTTGAAAAATGTTGTAATTTTAACAGACATTAGAAAAAATGGTGCTACACCATTTTTTTTATTTGGGGGTTGATTTTCATGTTTTTTATGCAAAAATATGGGTTTTAAGGGTTAGAGTTCTCATTAAGTCGGTAACTTTGTTAATCCTCCTTTAGGGATTTTAAACACTACCATTCTAGCTCCAAATTTAGAGGAGACACCATCAAAAAATATTTTACAGAATCTTTTGAATTGAGAGTTGTCATTTCTTTTAAAATCTATGTCTTATTTACTCAAAATGACATAATTTCCAAGATCATAATCAATATAATTCTCCATTGCCTCAATTATTTTTCTTGAAGGAAATAAGACTCCTTTGTTCGCGGAGCACTTTGGTCAGACCTCCTTCTTTGTTTGGGAGAATCATGCAACTTCCATTCATTCTATAACCTCCCAGGGGAAAACACCATTCTCTTCCAAGAGCAACACCATAAGTTGCCAATAAATCAACCACTATTATGGTAAACACTATCTTAATATGTGGTGCAGAACTTATCCATGCAAAAAAGTCCTTAATTTCTCCATATGTTGGTACTTTTCTTGAATCAATTGCCTAAAGAATTTTTCCATTCTCCTAATATTTGGTGCACTATAAACCAACAGGATCCATTATAGAAAGGGACATGATATTATTCGTGGCTCCTTTATCCACCAATTAATTATGCAATATCAACTCAATTGTTTCCAAAGATATAAATAAAGGAGGAATTTTACCACGTAGTCTCATAAATGGAGCAGTGTATTGTTGTTGAATATGTTGATGATTACAACTTTGTGAGACATCCTCCAGGACATAGACTGAGTGAGTCGGCTTGTGAGAGAGCCCATGCATTGGGTGTGCCCATGAGATGGGTGTGTCGTTCCTCTCTGGACTAAGATGAGATGATGTGTGCCCCTGTGTGGGGTGAAGATTCCCATGAGTTTGGTGTGTCGTTCCTCTTTGGATTGAGATGAAATGATGCGTACCCCTCTATGGGGTGAAGGTACCCATGTGATGGGTGTGTGTCAGACTCTGGACTGAGTTATTATGACGTGTGGACTCAGTTGAGCTAGGCTTGAGATGGTACTCTAGATGATTCTCCTGTGGACTCAATGAGATAGAGATATGTTGAGTAGGGCGTCCCTGTGGTTGAGCACAGGGGGACGTGCCCCTAGTGGTTGAGCACTAGTGGATGTGTGAGATCCCTTGCTATATTTCCTAAGAGTAAGATTTACTTGCAACCCTAATTGTGATGTAAAGGGTACAGGTCGACTCCACCATATGTGAAAGATAATTAATGTTTATTGTAATAATTAATTATTTTCTGAGTTATTGAGGTCGGTCATGTTGTGCCAATAGACACCACTTTTGGTGTGTCTAGTCTAGTATAAATAAAGGTGATTCCCCCATTGAGGAAACACACAAGTCACTTGTCATTTGGAAATTTCAACAAGTACACTTTTAGAGCTGAAGTGCACACCTCTCTTAGGCGCAAGTTTCAAGGTAGTAGAGCACCCTCTTGTGTGCATTAGGATTTCATGGTTGGAGGATATTCTCTAGAGAATATAACAAAGGATTGTTGGGTTTTTCTCCCTTTTTAAGAAGGGTTTTTCCAGGATATTTCTTGTGTTCTTGTGCATGGTATTTCTTCTTGTGATCTTGGTTATTGCATCAATTGTGAATGGTGTAGCGGCATTTGTTTATGGTTCAAGTACATGACTAAAATGAAATAAACCTCATGCTTGATCCAAGCATAGTGAAAATTCAACATGGTATTAGAGCATAGGTCTTGAAGAACCCATTGCACAAGCATTAAAGCAAGTCGTCCTCATTTCTGTAGAACCATACAACTCTCCTAGGGTTTCCAGAAAATCCATACAACCCTCTCCTTTTGGGTGTTACAACACTTTATACTTTGATTTTGGGGATAGAATTGGAATAGGAGAGTACGACCTCCTTCAACGCACCTCTAGAGACTCTCAAAGTGAAATTCTGAGAATTTTGGAATTTTGGCCCTAGGGTTTCACAGTTTTCTACAGAAAATTTAGATCTAGGGTTTCTGCATCTCATTGAAGGATATTTTCAGCTCACTAGTATTCTTCTTACTTTTAATGCTTATTGTTGGCATTCATAAGCCCCAAAAAACCTAAGGTTTCTAGCCTAGCCTAGCTGTTAGGTTTTCTAGCCTGGTTGGCAAGGGTTTGTGAAGAATATGAAAATATGATGAACAAAGCCTTGGTGGAAGATAGGCTTGATGGATCAAGAAAATTCTGTTCCTGGAAGTCAAGACTTCAGGTCACTCTTGAAGAAGAATACTTATTGTGGTTGATACAAAAAGGTTTACCAGAGACAACTTCCGATGAAGAGAAGGAAGATGACGTCAATGCAAGAAATATAATCATCTACTCAGTAAGATATCATCTCCTGCATCATATTCTCAACATGAAGACAAATTATGAAATGTATGAAGCATTGAAGAATATGTTTGAGAGAAACAACACCCTCAGAGCTCTTACATTGAAGTGCCAACTTCAAAATATCAATATGACAAAAGGCGAGACCGTTGCTATCTTCTTCATGAAGATGTCAGAGATCAAAGATCAACTAGGTGCCTTTAGAGAAATCACTTCAGACTAGATAAAGAATATTGGAAGACAGATCCAAAGCCACATCAGAGAGATGAAGACATCAAATATGAAGCCTTCCTCTTCATATCAACACTCTCAGGTATGCACTTATATATATTATTTTCATCATTGACATGAGGGTACTTGTAGGAGGAAGGAACCTTTGTTGCAATCATGGATCCAGAGGGATCTCAGTGCATTCAGAGGAAGAACACGCTGGAAGTGAAGAATATAGGTTTGATTGTTTTAATTATCATGCCTCTAACCTACATTTATAAGGTTGCTACGTTACAAGTAGGCGTTGTAGTTGTGACAACAATCCTTAAATTGTTTTGATTCTAGAGATGTACTCATTATTATCCTCTAGGAGATATTCTTGTCTTGTTTCCATTCGTTTGTTTTCTTGTTCTAGGATGGTTAACAACAAAGGAAGATGTTTATCCTTCGGACTTAAAAGGGAGTCAAAACTATTTGAGAAGGAGGAAGAATAGAACCATCATTGAGGAAACCAAAGCAATGATACATGATCAAAGTCTAACTATGATTCTATGGGCATAAGTATCCATGACAATAGTATATAGTCTAAACATGATTCCTCGCCAGATTTTGAAGAACATGACTCCCGAACAAGCCTTCACTGGACTGAAACCTGAGGTATGACACTTCAGGATATTTGGGTGTCCAGTATATCTTCATGTACCCAAAGAGAAAAATTCCAAGCTAGACCCTTCAGGCAGAAAAGGTACATTTGCGGGATACAATGAATCTTCGAAGGCATATCGGATCTAAATCCCTAGTCAAAGAAAGATTTAGGTAATCATAGATGTTATCTTTGAAGAAGAGATAGACTTTCAAATATCCAAATAATCTTAGATGGATATTGACAATGAGACGATACCTTCTCCCCCTTCAACAGTTCAGAGGAAGACAACCAGTATTCCAGTTGATCCAGTTGTTCTAGTTTCTCTAGTTGATATCTCCATAGACATTGCAGTAGGCCATAAAATGCCTACCTGGGATCGACAAACTATGCAAGAGGAAGAGGGCCATGCTGCTCCTCAAGGCACATCCTGAGAGAGCAAGAGACCAAAGAGATTTTTGAGCTACTTTTCATCCATGAGCCACATCATTGATAATGAGCCTTCTTATCATGGAGAAGTGACAGGTCAACAGGTATGGAAATATGCCATGACAGAAGAATATCAGTCCATCTTGAAAAATGATGTGTGGGATATTGTTCCGAGACCAGAAGGGAAGTCTGTAGTAACTTCCAAGTGGATCTATAAGATCAAACATGCATCTAATGGAAGTGTCGAGAAATACAAAGTGATATCTATAGCTAGAGGATTATCATAGGTGGAGGGAATTGACTATGAGGAGACATTTTCTCCAGTATCCCGATACACTTCCATTTGTACTATCATTGCACTAGTTGCATCCATGGGTTGGAAACTACATCAGATGGATGTAAAGACAACATTTCTCAATGGTGAGATTGATGAAGAAGGTTACATCAAGAATCCAGAAGGATTCGTGATACACGATGAGAAAACTCATTTGTGCAGGTTGAAGAAAGCCCTGTATGGACTAAAGGAAGCACTTCGTGCTTGGTACGAGATGATGGATGGATTATTGATGAGTTTGGACTTCAACAAGAGTGTTGATGATCCAAACCTATATTATCATATTGTTGGTAATGAGTGCCTAATATTGGTCTTGTATGTGGATGACTTATTCCTCACCGGTTCAGAAAGACTTATTGTTGAATGAAAGAAAGCATTGACTTCGAAATTCGAGATGAAGGATCTAGGTATGATGCACTACTTCTTGGGACTAGAAGTATGGAAGATGACTGATGATATTTTCCTGAGTCAAGGAAAATATACAGTGGAGATATTGAATAATTTTGGTATCACAGAGTGCAAATCCATGCCTACACTGATGGTAATGGATTTGAAGAAAATGAATGATGCTTATATTGATTCAGGCGAGATTGATCCACATTTGTACCGACAACTGATTGGATCATTGATGTATCTGGTTAACACTAGACCTGATATACAATGTGCAATGAATGTACTTAGTCATTTCATGAGTCAGTCGAGATAGATTCACTGGATAGCAGTGAAGCATGTATTGACATATCTACGAGACACAGTTGGATATGGCCTGAGATACGCCTCTAGTGTAGACTTGAGTTTGCATGGATATGTCGATGCAGATTGGGTAGGGAGCACAGTGGACTGGAAGAACACATCCGGTTGTTTTTTTTCCTTGGGGTATGCCATGGTTTCCTGGTGCAGAAGGAAATAGAGCTTTGTGGCCTTGAGTACCGCAGAAGCAGAGTATATAGCATTGAGTGTGGAAATCCGCAAAGCAGTGTGGCTTCGCAATATTCTGATATATTTATTTGATCATGAGATGGATCCTACCATTATTCATTGTGATAAACAGAGTTGTGTGAAGCTCTCTGAGAATCATGTGTTTCACGATAGATCGAAACACATTAAGATAAAATATCATTATATCAGATACATGGTGCAGAGGAAAGAAGTACGTGTGCAATACCTTCCTACACATGAGCAGATTGGATATATCTTCACCAAACTGCTTGCCAAGACAAAGTTCAAGTACTTCCGTGAGAGACTTGGCTTGGTGGAGAATGCCTCCCTAGCTGAGAGGGAGTGTTGATGATTACATCTTTGTGAGACATCCTCCAGGACACAGATTGAGTGAGTCGGCCTGTGAGAGAGCTCATGAGTTGGGTGTGCCCATGAGATGGGTGTGTTGTTCCTCTTTGGACTGAGATGAGACGATGTGTTCCCCTATGTGGGGTTAGGATTCCCATGAGTTGGGTGTGTCGTTTCTCTCTGGATTGAGATGAAACAATGTGTACCCTTGTGTGGGGTGAAGGTGCCCATGTGATGGGTGTGCGTTAGACTTTGGACTGAGTTGTTATGATATGTGGACTCCTGCCTTATGGACTCAGTTGAGTCAGGCTTGAGATGGTACTCTAGATGATTCTCATGTGGACTTAATGAGATAGAGATTTGTTGAGTAGGACGTCCCTGTGGCTGAGCACAGGTGGACATGCCCCTAATGGTTGAGCATTAGTGAATGTGTGAGATCCCTTTCTATATTGTCTGAGAGTAAGATTTACTTGTAACCCTAATTGTGATGTAAAGGCTACAAGTTGGCTCCACCATATGTGAAAGATAATTAATGTTTATTGTAATAATTAATTATTTTTTGAGTTATTTAGGTCAACTTTGTTGTGCTAATAGACACCACTTTTGGTCTATCTAGTCTAGTATAAATAAAGGTAATTTCCCCATTGAGGAAACACACAAGTCACTTGTCATTTGGAAAATTCAGCAAGTATACTTTTAGGGCTGAAGTGCACACCTCTCTTGGGCACAAGTTTCAAGGTAGTAGAGAACCCTCTTGTATGCATTAGGGTTTCATGGTTGGAGGATCTTCTCTTGAGAATATAACAAAGAACTGTTGGGTTTTTCTCCCTTGTTGAGAAGGGTTTTCCCAGGATATTTCTTGTATTATTGTCCATGGTATTTCTTCTTGTGATCTTGGTTATTGCAACAATTGTGAATGGTGTAGCTTCATTTGTTTATGGTTCAAGTACATGACTAAAATGAAATAAACCTCATGCTTGAGCCAAGCATACTGAAAATTCAACAGAATATTCATGACAATTGCATTTACTCTTGTATAATGTTAGTCTTCATTTCCTAGCACATTGAGTAAGTTCTCTTTCTGTTGGGGTATTTTGACCACTTCCAAGAATGGAAGAGTGATATGTAACTTGGTTAATCCATTGACAACATTGTAGACCATTCTTATAGAGTTTACCATTTCACTAGTTCTATGAGAGATAAAAGTTGTGTTTCTAGGATTTATTTGAGGAGGAGCAGTTCTTGATGTGCAAGGACCTATTGGTCCATTTCTAAATCCTTTGGTTTTATCCATTTGTGTAGGATTTGTATTTTTTCCCTTTAACTTGTTTAGTTGTTCCTTGATCTGGACCGTATTCTCTTGATGATGGTACTTTTTATTCAAATATTCTTCTTCTTCTGTCCAATCTCCTTCTGTAAATGGTAGCATGTCATTATCCATTTCCATGCATTCTAAGATTCTAAAATATTCTTCATTATTGGCATTTTGAGGTTCTAGGAATTGGTCATCCTCTTTGCAAAATTCATCATAATTTTCCTCCTCCATCATTATGGAATTAGGGTTGGGAATTTAGGAGGCCCTGGGTCTAAGAATATGAGCATTAACATCATAATTTATTTTGGGACATTCTTTGAAACTATACAAAGGTACTCTAGGGTTCTGATATTGTTTTTGAGGCATTTTCTCATCACTCCTCTTCAATCAAATTATCTCATTCTGCATTTGTCTAACTGTTCTATTGAGTTGAGAATTTTATGCATCTTTTCATGCATGTGGAGGATCATTTGATGGTGGAATATTCTGCACATTTGGGGGTTTCCCCTGGAAAGTTCCTCTTCCTACACATTTATCCTCCATGGTTCGAGTTGATGTAGTCAAACTTTGATTCGACATGGTATGAGAGGCTATTTGTTGTTGAACTCTTCCCAAAACAATGTCTCGATAAGCATTACTCTCCAACATGTCTTCTTCCATTTCTTGTGTCTTTCTTATGGCATCATTCAATGCATCAATTAGTGCAGACTTAATTGCATGTTTGAAATTCATGGGCATAACATTCTTATAACATCCAAGAATGAAATGGTCATTGGGATGATGTCCTTCGATAATTTGTTGTAATGCCCTGAAGAATCAAGGATTACAGTCATTGATTTTTTCATTTTTTTCCAAATGAATTTAGGAAAATTGGGTAAGTAGAGTATGGTATGCTATAGGTTGGGAATATCTACTCATGGATGTTTCTTCTATATCATTAAAACAAGTGATTGAATCTATTGGAAGGGACATATACCAATCATATGTAGGACCAATCAATGTTTGTAGAAAGACACTAACCATAACAGATCATCATGTGTTACCAAATGAATATCACAAATTGTTAAAAACTGGTCAAGGTGCTTATCTAGACTCATAACACCATCACCAATGAATATTGTAGAACAATAGTAGGAATATTTGGTAAGGCATGTTGTTCTCCTTCAAGGGACAAAGGACTCATTCTTTGTCTTCATCTTTGGTTTCTTTGTCTTTCATTATTTATTATTTCTTCATTTTGTCTTTCTTAATCAAGGTCTTCATGATCTTCCATCCTTGCTTGAGGAGGGACAAATGGTGGAGTTGTATTTTAGAGCAGCAGTGAATAGGTCAAATATTGAATCATGGAACTACTAACTTTTTTTTTTTCAATAATATTTATTCTACTTCTTGTTACAATACCCTAAATTTTTTTCGAAGTGGCCAAACTAAGAATCTTTTTATTGGAGTTGCCTTTGAAGATTTTGATGAACTAGAAGTTCCTGTTGAGCCAAAACTTGCCAAGATCGTTTAATATATTCTCAAATTATTGTTGTCTTTAAGACCAAATTATATAACTGATGCAAAATTCTTCTTTGGTCTTCTAATCTAATGGGAAGATCAGGTTGCACTGGATTAGGATGGGTCATTAATGAAAAGAAAAAAATATTTCTAGTCTGTGAATGAATGATTGATTTTTTTACTCTCCCTGATATGGTCACCAAAAATGTTGATCTCTTTTATTGTTAAGGACAACTTTCAACCTCACATGGTATTATTGTAACATTATTAAGATACCCTCTTCATTTTTATAGAGGTGGTGCTCTTCTTTCTCACTCAGATTATAGATTCTCTTATTAAAAAATTAGATTTATTCGTATCATCAACGCCTAAGAGTGGACCGGGCGGTAAAATAATAATAGAATAATAACTTACATTAGAATATACAGAGTAACTTCATCCATTCCATTATATTCCTTCATAGAGTAAGGGGAAAATAATTTGAAGCAAGACATGTAAGACATAAAGTAAGGTGAAGGTCCAAAATAGAGGGATTTAAATGATTTCAAACATTTAATGTCATGGATATGTAATGGAGACACATACTCGATATCTCATGCTTAAATGAAATTCATAAATCACAAAATTTATGATATCCAAAAATAGCTCTCTATGGAAATATTTAAAAGAATATTAAAAATCAATTGTTCAAGTTTAAATAAAATGTGTGCAAAAATAACACAACACAATATATGTGATACTTAAATGATAAAGTAAAATCTATTCATCCTATTGGAATGGGATGGGGCTCTCGTGGACCATATATAATAACAGAGGTAACCTGGAAGAAGAAAAAAAACAATCATAGATCGAATTTGCAGGTAAGCAATAAACACATAAAGTTGGATGATCATAGATTGAGATGAAATAAGGGAAATGCTTTGAAAAAAATGTACTCACAAAAATGAAAATAGAATTTGATGGATGGATTCCTCCCCACCTCCTTTACAAAACCTTCATAAATATAGGCCAAACTTGACCCTTGTTGGTGCAACTGCTTCTTGGAAGTTATGGTTGATTTGTTATTTCGTTTAGTGAATTCTTGAGCCACTTTTCAATATAATCATTTAATGGTTGAACCATTATTTCATGTTTTACCCGAAGAGGAAATATCTCATCCTCTATTGGCTTTCACTCGAAGCATAATTCTTGTATTAATGTTAAATGATCATCATTATCATTAACAAAGCTAACCAACCAACATTTAATTTCTTCTTCTCAGAAGTTAGTGAGGTTGTCAAACTCACTACCCCATGAAATATTGAGTATATTTAATTCATATTCGAGTTGTTCCCTGGTCAACAACATGGATTCTCTAATCAATGGTGGGCCCTCAAGTTCTTTAACTATGTCAAGTGACTTTAGGAATGAGTCACTTATTTTTCCCTCCAAATTTTTACAAGTTGTAATTAATTCTCAAAGGATTTATATCCTTGTAATCCAACAAAATTTTATTTGTTTCATTCTATTCTTTGAAGGAAAATCTTGTTGCTTCCTTTTGAAATCATTCATATCGGACACTCATGTTGTAAATGTACTCAGATCATTTTTATAAAAATACTCATCATTTTCCAAATCTTGTTGTAGGTAATTTGTAAGAGAATAAATCCTTTGCAACAATTCCTTAAGTCGGTGCCTACCTCCCATGCCTCCAAAATCGTGTTGAGTCATTTATCTATATTATTTGCAATATACATTCTGATGTCACTTAATAATTTGGCATATTTTTTTTACTTTAGAGGATGTACTTGGTGTTCCTTCTGGAACTATTTCTGGGACAATATTAGATAATGGTTCAACAAATAGTGGTCTAGGACTAGAAGTGTCCTCCAACTCACTTATCCTCTTTTTTAATATAATACTCTCCAATTATTGCTCTGTAATAGAATGAAGCAGAGAATCACTAGTGGTCAAATGTAGCTTGAGGATTCCATAGGGTCCCACTCCGAAAACATCCACCTATAAACCCAATTTCTATGTAACTTTCTCATTCTTAATATGGTTTTTCTCTATTTGCAATTTTCTGACCTCTTTATTTTACTTAGTATTATGCAAAGTAAAAAACATTTCCTAAAAAATAGTTGGTCCCTCACAGGCCAACTCCTCTGTTATTTGTTGAATTTCATCCATTTTCACTACTGTCCATTCAGGCACTTCATTGTTGTTGTTAACTTCCATCTCAACTACATCATTTCCTAGGTCTTCAGAGTTTTGAACACTTTTGTTGCTAGTGTTGCTTTTTCTTTTTGTTTGTGAAACAATATGCGCTTTATCCATATTAAAATAAGGGGGATAAATTTCAACACCTCCTCATGCACATCCTTTAGTATTCGCTCCTTTACTTGCATTAGGCTCTTGACTTCTTTGCATAGAGAAGGAACTCCTATGGGGAGGGGGGTAGAATCAACATCAACACTAGTCATGGTTTTACCCCTTTGTTTATACTTGGCTTGTTGAAATTCTTTCTTCAACTTAGTCTTTTTTACCTGTGTATTTGAACTAACTTGTGTGACCAAATCATAATTATAGGCTTGTTTTTCCTTCTTGGAAATATCTCTACTAGCATTGGGATCATTATTATCAACACCTTCTGTGATTTTTTGAATTCTTACAAAATAAGCACCATAACCAATTGAAGATAAATGGGTCAAATACTTTGAAGGATTCAACTTATTTTAAATTAAATGAATTAAAAATCCAACAATTTCATCCAAATGGGTTAGGCCTCTAATTGAAATTTCAACAACACGAAAAGGCAAAGAGATAAATTAACGCTGTATTTTCTAGTCAAAGAAGGAAAACCAAGATTTATAATGTTTATAGACTTCAACTACAAAATTTCTATCACAATCAAAATTAGGAAGCATGAAAGGCTTTCCTTCAAACCTGTACAACTTGATGTAAGTAGACTCTTCCTCATATATGTAAATCCCTTTAACTTCGAAAAAAATTCAAGGTTGCCTTTGTAAGTCTTATCGGTTGTGTTCTAATAAGAATGTGTCTAAATTCCTTGACAAATTTATCTTTTACTTGACATAAATGAAATGGTGCCTTATGTCTCCATAATACATGGTACTAAAATTGAACTAGATCATTATCAATATCAACATTACCCCTTGGGGGAATTCCTTCAGATACATTATAGTATACCAGAGAAAATACCAAACACAAGGTCATAAAGAATCTCCGTGTCTTCATATAATTTGAAAGATGATAAGAAATTTCATTTAAAATTATTTTAGCCTAGTCAAATACTACTTTCATCTGAATAGAGAAGTGAAATACATACAAAACATACCTAAGAATGTAGGATGTAGTATCGTGTCCCACAAGTTGTGAGAAAAGCCAAGAAAAATACCGGTAGGGCTTAAATAAAAACCATATGTCAATGCGAGTTGTAATGGTTTGCATTACAGAAGATGGTGCCATAAAATCCTTCAACCAATTCACTCCACCACCTTGTGAATCTAGAAAAGAGTTAATGTTTGGAAGCCTAAGAATTCTATCTAAGGTGGGGAGTCACATCGTTTTCCTAAATACATTTGGAGATTAAAAAAACAGGTTCGTCCCTTTAGCCACAATTTGAATCATTATGTGCTTCACGTCAAATCTACTTGCGCACCAAGAAACTAACTCTCTAAAATAAAAGGCTTCGAGCATGCAACCATCCTTAGCTAGACTAGTTGTCCAAATATTATTGGTTAGTTTCTGCTCTAGGGTGAGGTCGGAATACCACTGAGAAGTTGTAGAACATTGAAATTTTTTGTCTTGTCGAACAAGGGAATTAACAATATCTCTACAGAAAGGCTCCTTATTTTTTCTAGTTGACATCTTTCCCACTCTTTTCAATAGACTTTGAGTTATGTGAATATTATTGATGTTAATTACATAGCTTTAACTAATAAGAGGCTAAGATAATTACCAGTTCTTAATGGAACATCCTTTCAATATGTACACTTTCCTCCAGAATGCACACAAATTATCAGTAGTAATTATCCTTCATAAGAAAATGATCTATAGGAAAATGCGATAGTTAAGCCTCATTTTCTTCTAACAACCGTATTTTTCTTGTAAATTGGGACATCATAGATGCACCATAAATCACCTCGAGAATGAAAATCATGAAAGGTTGACTAGCGGGAAAAAAACACTATGGGAAATTTAGTGTAGTACAAATATGGAGCGACAAGTCTTGCAGAGGAGTGAGTCATGCGAGAGGACTTAATGCAGAGAAATGAATTTGTGTTAAGTTCTTCGCATGGGATATAATTCAAGAATTGACTAAGTATCGGGTCATGCAATAAAGTGAGGAGTACCTATGTGGAGTGCGGAGAATGGGCTAATGTGGGACCTGAAAGATGGACTCAATGTAAGACTTCTCCACATAATGTAAATACGAAAATGACTAAGTGTCAAGGGAGTGAATCATTATTTTGAGAAGTGATGCGGAAATATGGAACTTGTGTGGGTTGTGAATTATTATGAATTGGGGACGAAAGTAGAGCTCTTCTGCATCACATAATTTAAGAATAAAATACAAGGTTGAGACATGAAAATTGATCAACACATCCCAAGGAAGAGAAAGAAATGACTAAACTCTTCCATATTAAGATTCAGGTCAAGAAGACAAAAGTGGATGCTCTACTTGATTCTAGTTCATAGGCCAACAACATAGTTACCAACTTAACGAGAACTCTGTAGAGTTATCGTTTTTGGGGGGGTCAAGTTTTTTACCTTGTTTTTAAAAATGGTGCTACCGATAGCACCCCCCTCCTTTTTTAGGTAGTTTTTTGATATTATAAATTTTCTGATACATAATGTTTCCACTTTTTTTAAATGCTTGTTTTCTCATCTATTTTCAAATTGTTCAATATTTTTTTCTCAAGAGTGTTTTTTCATATATTTTCATTTTTTTTTCTATTTGTTTTTTGTTCAATGACGTTTTTAATCATGTTTCCATGCTTCATCCAATGTTAAAAATGTTGTACACCTTTTTTTTTTTTAAATTAAGATTTTTCATATAATTATGTGTCCTTCATATTTTTAAATTAAGATTTTTCATACAACTCGAGTGGGCTTAATGGTTAAGAACATGTGTTTCCTCATAAGAGGTCACAAGTTCAAATTTAGAGGGGGGTAGGGTATGCATACCTTTGTAGACTTTACCAGTCAAAATCGCTTGGTTGTGACCTTAAAAATATATTGTTATTATTATTATAAATAATTTATGGTTCCATACTTTTTAAATATAGTGGAAAATATTGTTTTTAACACATTTTTTACATATACTTCAATACATAGAAAATAATTGTTGTTAAATAACACTATTTTTAGAAATGGATTTGTGTTGAGTTCTTCGCATGGGATATAATTCAAGAATTGACTAAGTATCGGGTCATGCGATAAAGTGAGGAGTACCTATGTGGAGTGCAGAGAATGGGCTAATGCGGGACATGAAAGATGGACTCAATGTAAGATTCTCCACATAATGCAAATACGAAAATGACTAAGTGTCAAGGGAGTGAATCATTATTTTGAGAAGTGATGCGGAAATATGGAACTTGTGTGGGTTGCAAATTATTATGAATTGGGGACGAAAGTAGAGCTCTTCTGCATCGCATAATTTAAGAATAAAATACAAGGTTGAGACATGAAAATGGATCAACACATCCCAAGGAAGAGAAAGAGATGACTAAAGTCTTCCATATTAAGATTCAGGTCAAGAAGACAAAAGTGGATGCTCTACTTGATTCTGGTTCATAGGCCAACAACATAGTTACCAACTTAACGAGAACTCTGCAGAGTTCTCGTTTTGGGGGGGTCAAGTTTTTTACCCTGTTTTTAAAAATGGTGCTATCAGTAACAACCGCCTCCTTTTTTAGGTTGTTTTTTGATATTTTAAATTTTGATACATAATGTTTCCATTTTTTTTTTTTAAATGCTTGTTTCTCATCTATTTTCAAATTGTTCCAATATTTTTTCTCAAGGTGTTTTTCTCATCTATTTTCGGTGTTCCAATATTTTTTCTCAAGGTGTGTTTTTCATCTATTTTCATTTTTTTTTTCTATTTTCTATTTTTTTTTGGTTCACTGGTGTTTTTAATCATATTTACATGCTTCATCCAATGTTAAAAATGTTGTACACCTTTAATTTTTTTAAATTAAGATTTTCATATAATTATGTGTCCTTAATATTTTTTAAATTAAGATTTTTTCTTAATATTTGGGTCTAATGGTTAGAACATGTGTTTCCTCATAAGTGGTTTTACATATACTTCAATACATAGAAAATAATTGTCATTAAATAACACTATTTTCAATGTTAGCAAATTCCATTTTGATAAAATTAAAACTTAAAACAAAAATTGAAATTTAAAAAAAATTAAAAACAAATTTATATATATACTTAAAAAGATTAATGAAAAACTTAAAAAACTAAAAAAAAACCAAAAATTAGAATATATATACCAAATATAAAGAGAAAATGAGAAAAAAAACAAGTTATGGTCAATTTTAAATGTTAAAAAAATAACAATAAAAATTAATTTTTTTTTTTTTTTTTTTTTTTTTTTTTTTTTTTTTTTTTTTTTCTTTAATATATTTAAAATAATTGTAGTTAAATAACGTTATTTTTCAATATTTAGCAAAAATATAGTTCATTTTCATAAATTGAAAGCAAAAAAAACAAAAAAATTGAAATTAAAAAAATCAAAAATCAAAGAAACAAATTTATGAATTAATGAAAACTTAAAATATAACAAATTAAAACTTTACACACAGGATATATATATATATATATATATATATATATATATATATATATATATATATTAAGAAAAATAGAAAAAAATTATGGTCCAAAAACTTTAAAATGTTAAATAAGAAAAAATGAGAAAAAAAAAATTATGGTCCAAAAAAAACTTTAAAATGTTAAAAAAACCAAAACCAAAACTTAAAATTACAACTAAAATAAAAAAATTTAAATTAAAACACACACACACACACACACACACACACACTGTTTTTCAGAAATTTTAAATTTTTTTAAATTTTTTTAGTTTTTTTTCCAAATTGTTTTAAATGTTTTGTTTTCATGGCATTATGTATTATCTTGTGCTGGGAGTGACAAACTAAGATTTAAAAAGTAAACATTTAAGGGTTGATTTTATGATTTTGTTTATAGTATTGATGATGTATTTTATCACTTTAAACAAATGTGTCAATTTTATACCCCAATTTCAAAATGGGTGCTACCCGTAGCAATACTTTTCAATTTGATAGTTGATTTTGAGGTTTTGGTTTTAACGGTACCAACTGCTAAAAATACGATTTCAAACGACTTCAAACTGTCTATAATTTTAATGTTTTAATAAAAACATTTTGCTTTATGTAACATCATTTTTTTATTTAGATGTTGATTTGAAGGTTTTCCTGAACTACTGTATGAGTTTTGAAGGCCATGCTTGAAAAATGTTGTAATTTTGACCCCGTTCGAAAAAATTGTGCTACCGGTAGCACCACTTTTTGATTTGGGGGTTGATTTTCATGTTTTTTATGCAAAAATATGGTTTTTTTGGGCCAAAGTTCTCGTTTTGAGGTCACAATTCTCGTTAAGTTGGTAACTTTGTTCAACCTCATAACAGAGGATTTGGTTAGCAAGCTTGGATAGGAAGTTCAAGACCATCATCACCCATCTCCATTGGGATGGGTAAATAAGGATGCAACTCAAGGTGACTAATCAATATAAGATCAAGTTTAATGTAAGTTCAAACTATATTAATGAAGTGGAGGTAGACGTAGTACTACTTGATGTGTGTGGTGTAGTGTTTGGAAATGTTATGATTTTAGAAGTTACAGTTATCTTCTTTAACATTCATTAATAATTGCATGTAATAAGATCATTGAAAGATTAACTATCACAGAACACAAGATATATCCTAGGAAACCCTCGTGGGGGAGAAAACCCAACAACCAACTCTTCAGTATAAATTCCTTCAACCATTACAATGTCATGTTATATCTCTCCACAAATAGACTAAGATGAAGATACCAAAGACCTCTTGTGCTAGACCTCCTTTGCTATATTTCTCCAAATACACAAGAGAAGGCGAGTTGTGTGTGTATATAAATGAGAGGAATCGACCTCTATTTATACACATAACTTGACTCCCAAAAAGACGCAACCCTAAGAGGGGACATTTTGACTTTTACAATAAGGATAACAATAAAATAATAATTTCTTTTGAGTTGATTTACACAATAAGATTACAATAACCTTCTCGATGTTTGACCAATACAAATACAAAAGAGTATCTTTTGTAGTTACATCAAAATATCAAAACTCCCTCTTGACTAGGAAGGTATTCTTTGTTGCCACATGAGCTCATGACCATTGATTGTTGAACATATGAATCTACACATCATAGGATATCCATAGTACAACATGACTTCACAACCAATGCATCCAAGGCATGTGGGTAACTCTCAAAAAGATTCAACATGTCACAATGACATCCACTACCCCGCAATTCATCAGTACCTCATCATGTGCACCCTTGTGACTTCACATCCAATGCATCCAAGGCCTGTGGGTAGCTCTCAAACAACTACAACATGTCCCCAAGACATTCACTACCCTACAATGCATATGTACCTCGTCACTCCCTCTAAAGAGGGACCACGCCAAGATTGTCCCTGAAGTTCTTGAACTTCATCCTCGATGGTGGCTTGGTTAACACGTCCACAACCTGCTCCACGGTAGTCATGTACTAGAGCCTCATTGCTCCCCTCTGCACCATATCCATGATATAGTGATATTTGATCTCAATATGCTTCGACATGTCATGGAACACCATATTCTTTGACAATTTCATGCAACTTTGGTTGTCACGCTAAATGTAGGTCGCCTCCAGTTTGAGACCAAATAACCCAGAAAGCAACTTCTGAAACCACATTTCTTCTCTACATGTTGCACATGCTACCACATATTCAACCTCATTTGTACTGAGTGCTACACATGATTGCTTCCTATTGCTCAACAAAACCATACTAGAACCTAGACTAAAGCAATATGTCGAAGTAATCTTCCGATAAGTAATACTGTCGGCCCAATCTGAATCTGAATATCCATATAACTAGAACTCATGGTCTGTCACATACCTGAGACCATAATCCAATGTATCCTTAAGGTACCTTATCACATGTTTTTCTACGACCAAATGAACCTTCCTAGGATGCTCCATATACTGACTCAACGTGTTCACAACAAAACATATATTCGGTCTCATGTTCGTCAAGTACATCAATGAACCCACCATCTACCTGTATAAAGTAACATCCATAGTCTCAGAAGTCGTATCCTGCAACAACTTCATATTTGATACCATAGGTGTATTCATTTCCTTGCAATCCAACATCCCGAACCTCTTCAAGTTTTCCACTGCATACTTCCCTTGATTCAGAAAGATCTCATCCTGTCTCTGCCATACCTCGAGACCCAAAAAGTAATTCATAATCCTGAGATATTTCATCTCAAACTCAGCAGCCAATTTTCTCTTATACTTTGACATGAACTTTTCCACACCTGTTAGAAATAAGTCATCTACATGCAACAGTAGTATTATCGGACCATCATCCACAACCTTAAATTAAAGGTTAGGATCTGCACTACTCATTGCAAATCCTAAGCTCGTCAGAAAATTGTCGATCCTACCATGCAATGCTTTGGGTGCCTGCTTTAATCCATATAAATCATTCTTCAATATGCACACATGCATCTCCCTGCCATGTACCTTGAACCCTTGTTGTTGCTCCACATATACTTCCTCTTTTATTTCACCATTCAAGAAGGTTGTCTTCACATCCATCTTATGCACCTTCCATTTCATTATTGTGGTTGATGAAAGTATAGTCCCGATCAAGGTATATCTCGCCACGGGAGAAAACTTATCCTCATAGTCAATGCCCTCCTTCTAAGAGAATCCTCGATCCACAAATCTAGCCTTATACTTTTCAGTATTGCCATCAGTAGCATGTTTCATTTTGTAGATCCATTTTGAACTTATTACTGATTTCTCCTTTGATCTAGGGACCACATCCCAGACATCATTCTTTACTATGGATTGATATTCCTCCCCCATGGCATCCTTCCATACCCTATTTTATGCAGCCTCTTCATAATTGGATAATTCTGCATCCATGATATCACACAAACATGCCACATCGCTAGAAAATGATTCTGGCTTCTTACTTTCCCTGAGATATTTTTCTGGGGTACCATATCTTTATGCATATTTGATGAGCTCATGTGCCCAAGATGGTGCTCTCTTGTGAGAAGGCATCTTTGCTGGCCTCTGAGGTTTTGCCATGAAATTATCCTCATGAATGACTTCCTCTGGTTAAATTAATTATGCCTCTAGAACTCTAGTAACTTCATTCTCCTCCTCATGAATTTCTTTTGCATAGTCCTATTTTAATTTGTTGAAAGTTGCACTCTCATCGAAGGTGACATCTCGGCTAATATCAAATTTTCGGTGACCGGGAATATATATCCTGTATGCCTTCTATGTGTCACTGTAACCAACAAATATTCCAATGTGTCACTGTAACCAACAAATATTCCATTCTTTCTGGATGGATCCAATTTTGTCCTCTTTTCCTTGGGGACATGCACAAATATGGGGCAGCCAAATATCCTTAGATGGCTGACTTCCAACTTCTCTCCTAAAAACATCTCCTCTAGTGTTTTGTTTTCAAGTACTTTGTGGGGACTTATTTTATGCATGTACATTGCAGTCTTTGTTGCTTCTTCCCTCATATGCATAGGTAGATCTTGATCATGAATCATAGCCTTCACTGCTTCCATGATCGTTTGATTCTTCCTTTCTAATACTCCATTCTGCTGAGGATTGTAGAGAGTAGAAACCTCCCTCTTAATCCCAACTTCCTTGCAATATTCTTTGAATTCTTCTGAAGTCAATTCTCCTCCATTATCTGATTGAAAAGTCTTTATATTTTGCTATGTCAGGTTTTCTACCAGTGCCTTAAATTCTTTGAATTTTCCAAACGCTTCATTCTTTGCCTTCAACAAATAGATCCAAGTTTTACGTGAGTAATCATCAACAAAAGACACATAATATACATACCCGCTTAGTGAAGTTGTTGACATCGGTCCACACACATCCGAGTGCACAATGTCCAATACTCTTTTGGATCCTCTATCGTTGCTATGAAAGGAGTGTCTCACATTCTTTTCTTGTGCACAGACCTTTCACATGCCGTATGGTTTTTTCTGGATCTCTGGTAGTCCCGTCACCATATTTCTCACACTCGGTAGGGCATTGTAATGTAGGCGAGAAAATCTATTATGCCATAATTCACTGGGATTCACAGTGTCGTGAATAAATGTTGAATATGATTGCTCTTTAAATTTGTAGAGTCCTTCGTCTTGAACTCCAATCGCCACAACATCATCAAAAGTATTCCCTCTAAGCCACATAAGAACTTGTCCATCAACAAATGCAACTCTGTAACCCTTCTCATCCAATGCTAAAATCGAGAGAATGTTCTTCTTCAATACAGGAACATAGAGAACTTCATTCATATTCATTGGCTTTCCCGAGTCTAACTTGTAAGAGGCTTCTCCTACTCCTTTGATCGGATACTGACAGTCATCTCCCAATTTCACCTTGTGCGGTGAATCCTTATGAGTAAGGTTATACAATAAGTCTTTATAACCTCTCATGTGCTTGGAAGCACCATTGTCCACCAACCAAATGTCACTTCCATGAGTGACAGTTCATGTAAGGGCTGAGATAAGAACATACTCCTCATCACTTGATTCATCCTCCTTTGCAACCTTATTGGGTGGCTCATCATCTTCAATTGTATGAACATGATGCCTTTTTCCTCATTTCTTTTCCCTTGGTCTCTGAATGAGGGAACAATTCCTAGCAATGTGTCCCATTTTCTGACAACAGAAACATCTGATATTTGGGTTATTTCTTCGACCCTTCTAAAACTTCTTGGGTGAGGAGGGTTCTTTCTTTCTCTTTCCTTTCCTGGTGTGGTCGGTTAGGGATTGATCATCATCTGTCATCTTCTCTTCTCTTGTTGTCGTCCTTGCTTCTTCTTGGTTGCAATATTCCCATATTCTACTGAACTTAGGTAGCTTCCTTCTTGATAATACCCCTTGAATAAATGCATCACATGACCTTGGGAGGCCATTCAATGTGGTCATCACAATTTCTTCTCCATTCATTATATCACCAGTGGCTTCTATCTGCTCCTTGATCTAGTTCACTCTTGAGAAGTAAGACTGGATGGTTTATGAATTTTGCATCCTCACGTTCTTTAACTAAGTTCTCAAAGTCATTCTTTGGTTGATGTTGTTGCCTTCAAACAACTAGGTTAAGGCATCCTTCATTTATTTTGGACTGGATAATGAAGATATGTGATGAATAATATGGTCCTTAATGGAGTCTGCAATAATCCTCTTTTCTTTGACCATATCCTTCTTGTGCTTTTCTTTAGCCTCATCTCCCTATGGTTTTGAAACCTCTTCTTTAGTGAACTTTTCTAGATCATGTTCTTCTAGGAGAAGGGATATTTTGTACCTCTAGGCTTTGAATTTGTTATCTCCCTAGAGCTTCTCATCAATCTTGGTTCCGGTAGTCATTCTGCCCCTAAATCAAAAAATTTGGATTCTGAAGATCTGATCCAGGGTAAATATGTGGTCCACTAGGGCGCACTTGATAGTGGTCTTGTCTTATCCGGCAACCACTCCTATAAAAAAAAACAACTCCCTTTGTCTTCTAGATCTGCGAATTGTCTTATATTCAGGCCTACTTTGATACCATGTTATGATTTTAGAAGTTACAATTATCTTCTTTAACATTCATTAACAATTGCATGTAATAGGATCACTGAAAGATAAACAATCAAAGAACACAAGATATATCCTAGGAAACCCTCGTGGGGTAGAAAACTCAGCAACCAATTCTTCAGTATAGATTCCTTCAACCAGTAGAATGTCACATTATAGTTCTCCACAAATAGACCAAGACCAAGAAACCAAGACCTCTTGCGCTAGACCTCCTTTGCTATGCTCCAAATACGCAAGAGAAGGCGAGTTGTGTGTGTATATAAATGAGAGGAACTCAACCTCTATTTATACACATAACTTGACTCTCAAAAAGACGCAACCCTAAGAGGGACCGTTTTGACTTTTACAATAAGGATAACAATAAAATAATAATTTCTTTTGAGCCGATTTATACAATAATATTACAATAACCTTCTCAAGGTTTGACCAATAAAAATACAGAAGAATATCTTTCGTAGTTACATCAAAATATCAACAGGAATCCCCTACATGTACATCAAGAATGCAATCTTCATGAGGAAAACAAACTAGTACTGCATAATCAAGGATGTGAAGTCCTTCATCATCAATGCACACAAAGGTAAATCCAAGATCTCTTTGGTAAGTGTTAACCAAGCCAAGACATTGATCAGTTCAAGTAGGAAGTTTGTATTACTCTACTTGAGAGAGAATCAATCAAGATATGAATCAACAAAAGTAAAGGAATCTCTGGAGGGATGTCCTAAATAGTAGAAACATCAGTTGGAAAATATTTTGTAGTCATACAAAGAAGTGTTTTAGGAGCCTAAAGGGTTACCACCCAAGATGGAAGTGGGGTATGAGATACATTTTTACTTGAATATCCATTTCCAAACATTGGGCTATACAAACAATCCATCCTAGAAGCAGATGAAATGACGAAATAATTCCAACAGTTATGGGAGTAGGGGGTAATTCAACCAAGCACCTCACCTTGTTGGTTTCCTATCATCATAATATCCAAGAAGGATGGGACTTGGAGAATGTGCATTGACTATAGAGGTATGAATAAGATCATGCTAAATAATCGATAGCCTCTTCCCATGATCGATGACTTTCTAGATCAATTGCAGCATCCTAAGTACATCATCAAGTTGGATCTCAAATCGAGATACCACCATGTATGAGTTAAAGAATAAGACACAAAATATTTCCTTCAAGATAAGGAAAGGTCTATATGAATGGTTGGTAATGCCTTTTGGTTTGTGTAATTCATCAACTACATTTATGTGTTTGATGAATGATGTATTGTGTTCCTTTCTAGATTCATTTGTAATATTGTACTGAGATGATATATTGGTTTATATCTCTACCCGGGAAGAGCATATCTTGCATCCCATGTAGGTGTTAGAGACCCTAAAAAAACATGAACTGCTGGAAAACCTTAAGAAATGTGAATTTTCTTATAATTCATTGGTGTATTTGGGGTATGTGATTGGTGGAGGGGAACTCGAGATAGATCTTGATAATATGGAGGTCATCCCCAAGTGGCCAATTCCTACCAATGACATTAAGGTTAGGATATTTGTAGGGGCAACACAATACCTATGGAAGTTTATAACATCCTTTTCAATTATGGCTACACCACTCCATGATTCCATAGCAACCAACAAAAAATGTTTACAATGGGGAAATAATAAAAAAAAATATTTTGAAGCGGTTAAACAAATGTTTAGTCAAGCACCAGTTCTTGCAATGCCTAATGTGCATGATACTTTCAAAGTGGAGATAGAAGCAAGTGGATAAGCTATGGGAGAAATTTTGATGCGGGGAGGTAAGTTGGTATGATACCATTCTGAAATGTTCCTTGGTGGAGTCTTGAACTACCCTACATATGAAAAGGAACTCTATTCTTTGTTTCAAGTTGTTAAGAAATGGAAGCATTATTTGGTTTGTAGTGTTTGGTTTGTTGAAGCTTACTCTAGGCTTGCAAATACTATAATGACTAGTGATTAGTAGGTGGGGTTTTTACAACAATTTCATCTTATCATCAAATATAAGAAGGGAACACTAATAAGTTGGCAGACATGCTCTCAAGGCCACCCACATCCTATATCATAGCTTTGTGAACCCTTATGCACATGGATCCTTTCACCCATGATGCATACAAAAAGGCATACATAGAATATAAGGACTTTAGAGAGGTGTTTTAACAACTACAAGGCCAAGTTCATGTAGAATAAGGTGATAGTAAGGTTGACTATCATCTCTAGGATGGGTTGCTCTACAAGCTAGACAAGCTTTGTGTTCCTAAAGGTGAAATATTGCAGCTTATCATAGAGGTTCACACCTCCAAGGTTACATGAAATTTTGGTGTTGGAAAGATAGTTTCCAACTTAGAAAGATATGTGTATTGGCCCAAAATGCAGGTGTAGCTAGGTTTATTAGAGGATGCATACAAGCATGGTTTATACCATCCCTTACCTATACCTACTAGACCATGGGAGAGAACCTCCATAAATTTCATGGGTGGTTTGCCAAGAATAAGAAAGGGACATGACTATTTGTTTATGGTAATTGACAGGGTTATCAAAATGTGCATTCTCATGTCTTGTAAAAATACCATCAAGGGACAAGATGTGGCAAAAATTTTCTTTGAAAAGGTTTGGGTGCACTTTCGGATACCAAGGAGCATCATCTCAAATAGAGATGCTAGATTTCTTAGTGCCTTTTGGACTACACTTTGGGTGAAGATGGACACCAAGTTAAAGAGATCTACATATTTCCATCCATAGACAGATCAGTAGACATAAGTAGTGAACAAGACATTGGTTCATATTTTGAGGGGATATAGTAAGAAGCATCCAAGGAACTAGAAATAAATCTGATTTATATTCATCATTCTTATAGCATAGCAATCCACATTTCTAACATTAAGTCCCCTTTTGAAACATGATTTGGGTATTTACCACCTTCGCCCTTAGATGTTGTATATGGACAACAAGGAGGAGTGAGGGAAGATACCATAGGATAATCATTGAAATGTAAATAATAAATTGATGAGATTAGATAGATCCATTTGCAAGTACACGAGACATTGAATAAGTCATAACAAAAGTACAAGACCAAGAATCACTAACATAGAATTGAGAAAACATTCACCGTGGAAGACAGAGTGTGGTTTCATTTGACAGAGTATAGTTTCATCTAAACAATAAAGGTTATAGGGTCCTAGTACGAATATTAAGGCTCTACAATATGGTCCTTTTGAAGTATTGGAGAAGGTGGGTGATAATGCCTACGAACTTGGTCTACCTGCATATATGTGCATTTACTCCATAGTGAATGTGGAAAATCTAAAATTTTATGAGCCTTGCATTTGGACTAATAAATTGATGAGCAAATTTTACCTACCATA